>JAFBJS010006170.1:0-31149 GCA_016785265.1 Paraplagusia blochii
TTCAACATCACTCCTTCTATTTCTACCTTCACACGCATCAACCTGTCTGACACCCATTTCACATCCACCACATTACTTGCATACTTTTCCCCGATGATCACCCCAACTCCATTTCTCTTCCCATCTAATCCATGGTAGAATAACTTAAAATCTCCTCCAACATTTCTAGCCCTGCTGCCCATCCACTTGATCTGCTGCACACACAACTAATTGACAGCTAGCTCCCTACCTTTCCCTGTCATTGTACCTACATTCATGGTTCCCACTTTCAGACCAACACTACTAACCTTCCTTTTTTCCCCTCTTTGTCTTAATCAATCTTCTTCTTTGTCTTCGACCAACAGTAGTCCAATTTCCAGCAGTACCCTGTAGGTTAACAGCACTGTTGGCGGTCGTTGTTAACCCGGGCCCCAACCGATCCGGTATGGAAATCTTTTTATTGACTCGTATTATAGATTTGGCAAAATGTTTTTATGCCGGATGCCCTTCCTGACGCAACCCTCACCATTTATGCGGGCTTGGGACCGGCACTAAAAAAACACTGGCTTGTGCTCCCTAGTGGCTGGGTTTATAAAAAAAAATTACTTAATTTTTTTTTTTATGCAAAAAAATTAAGTAATTTCCCAAAATGCCATGAAGTAAAAGTATCATGTGTACATTGTTGCTTGTGGTCATATCAATGCTTACTTATAATACTTACATTTTCTGGGATTTTGAAAGGGTTCTGCAGACACTGCTTAATTCTTCTAGAATGGTAGATAAGGGTATAAGATAGTGCAGATATCAAAAAAGTCAGGATGAAAATCACAACAATCACTACCACCAGTGTTGAAATGGGCTTGGGTTCTGTAAAATAAAAAACAAGACAGTTCAGAGGGTTGGCAGGAAAACATTTACAAAGTAGTAGTATTTACAGGGTCTTACTTGACATTGGAATGACTTCACATTGTCTGCAACTCTTCAATCCAACAGGTTTTTTACTGAGTATATATTGGACTTCAACACAGTAACGCTGTCCCTCTTCCAGATTTTTGATGGACAGTGAAGACTTACCATCTTCACACTTCAGACAGAAACAAAACAAATTTATTTCCAAATAAAATCATTAATAGCAGAATTCAACAGGAAAAAAAATGTGATTTCTTTGTTAACATTTTAACCTGCCAATGTACTAACAACAAAGAAAGTTTGTACAAAAGTAGTTTAACTGATGTATTTCATTATGAAGCACACTTAACCTCATAATAACAACTATGAGGCTAACAATGCACTTAACGGAGCACGCAACAGCAGTGGAGCAAACAGCAGTGAAGCAAGCAGTGTTTCACACCGGAGTCTCAGACCACAACACCTGAGCAGTGTAAGTAAGTTTTTCCTAACTTCCTATACAAGGCGCCTTTCAGCTTCTGCTCCATTCAAGTGCCAAATGTGCTAATTGTTTGTAGCTTTCAACTGGTCTACAGTGGCCTCTCTTTCTACCTCTCCTGCTCTTCTGTCCAGCTCAATCTGCCACATGTTTAGCTATTCCCCTGCCTCATTAAGCGAGGGTGACACATGAAATCATTGTAATTTATTAGTTAAGTTGGAGGCCCAGCTTACTGATATTGAAACTAGACTCTGTGTAGTGGAACTTCTAGCTTCAGTTAGTCAGGGCCCCTTAGCCACTCCGGAGCAATCGAGTGTAGCTCCCATCAGCTCACCCCCAGCTCTTCCTGTGCAGCAGGGAAAACAGGGACGCTGGGTGATGGTCAGAGGAAAGCATAGCTCCCGACCAAAGCCCTCAGAGGCCCACGTACCGCTTCAGACTTCTAACCACTATGCCCCGCACAATAACACAATAAATCTCAGGTCATTGGTGACTTCATTTTACACAAAATGAAGCTAGGGAGCCCAGCAGCCATGGTCTGAATTCCAGGGGCGAGAACTGGTGATGTAGAATCAAACCTGAAGCTGCTTGCTAAATACAGCAAAATTGTTCACGTCGGTGTTAATGAGCTACGACTACTTCAATTGGAGATTACTAAAACTAGTTTGAAGTCAGTCTGTACGATAAAATCGCTATCAGACTCTTTAGTTCCCTCGAGCCCCCTGCCTAATGATGGAATGTTTAGCCGTGCATCATCCAACGCAATACTATTCAAGCCTAATCAAAGCCAACCAGGCCAAGTCCACTCAACTACCTGACTCTCTCCCTTCTTTCTATATATTATTAAAATAAATATTTATTTTAATTGTGTATGCAGGGCTCGAAATTCGTGGTAGTCCGGTCGCCCGGGGCGACTTAATTTCCCATTTGGCGAGTTAATTCAGTTGCTAGCCAGCCCGGTTGGCTGGTTGAAAATATATTCTTAAAACGCGTTTTTATGTTGAAAATATATGTTGAAAATATTTTTTATGTTGAAAATATAAACATAGCGTTTGTTATACAACATAGCGAACCGCCATACAATACGAATCATAAATGTGCCGTTCAATTTATTACCACTGCACATGTCTATGACGCAGCTCGTTGAGTCTCGCATACTCTCACGTGATATGACGACCAGATTTCAATACTTGGGACCATATTATCGTCCATATAAACACGCGTCTTTATTTGTTTACATTTTCAACTGTTAAAACATCTTTGTAATGTGGAATTTTCTGAAAGGAATTAAGCCGCCACCTGCGACGGGGATAAAACGACCAAGGTCGGAAGAAGAGAAAAGGGTTGCTGACAGGGAATACGAGACAGAAAAACGCCAAAGGTTTTACAAGTCTGCATGGGAGCACGGCCGGCCCTGGCTTCATTACGATGCGAGCGCCCGACTAATGTTTTGTACCCCTTGTTCTGCGTTTTACAAAAACCGCAATTTGACGAAGAAATCCACGTTTGTAAACAGCAGTGGCAGTGAAAATCACCGTCGAGCAGTGGCTGCCGAGACTGCCCGTACAGCTGTTATTGGTAGTAGCAATAAAAAGTAAATATCTTTTTATATAATGTATTTTTATCGTAACATGAAGTTGGCGGGACCCTTCCTTTGCATACATTCAGGGCCCACTTGCACAAAACATCTTAAGTCCTTTCTTGTCCTTAAATTTAAGTATTTCCTTATCTCTTTTTTCATAAAAGATGATACATATTACTGTTATTGAAATTATTTACTTTAAAACGTTATAAGAAAATTGCTTTATTTCTGTGATTATAATACATAATCAGATTATTGTGATATCTGTAAAAATTAAGGTAATTAAACTACAATGTTGAAACAATTTAAACACATAGGCAAGTAAAGGATAAGATTATCCTTAAGATCTTTTGTGCAAGTGTGGCCTGCTGACTTAATTCTGGTGCTCAATTTTATTTCTTTTTATTTAATACTCATTTGCCAAGTTTTGCAATGTCCTGATTATTTTTTATTTTATTATGGTGCTCAATTGTTATATTGTAGTGCTCTAAATTATAATAATTTTCTTATTGAACAACAGTAGCAAAATATTCTTGAAATAGAATAAAATGCATATTAACTATGAACAATTGTGGTCTTGTGTCATTTTTACAGTGTTGAACTTACTGAGATTGGACACATTTTGGCTAGTTGATTTTCTGATTGGCTAGTAACTTTGTAAAAAAATATGAATTTCTAGGCCTGGTATGTGTATGTATATATACATATATATATATACACATATATACATACACACACACACACACAATTAAAATAATATAAATATTTAATAAATATATAATTAAAATAATGACTGTCTGCCAAGGGAGGAATTGTGGTTTTGTATGAGGAAGTCGAGTGGCAGAGAAGTATGTTAGATTGGTGCAGAAGAATATGTATGAGAACAGAATTTAAGATGGAGGTGAGACTTCATCAAGGATCAGCCTAGTGTCCCTTTTTGTTTGCTCTGGTGATAGACATATTGACAGATGAGGTCAGACAGGAGTCTCCATGGACCATGATGTTTGCAGATGACATTGTGATCTGCAGTGAGAGCAGGCATCAGCTAGAAGAGAACCTAGAGAGGTGGAGGTTTGAACTGGAGAGAAGAGGAATGAAGGTCAGTCATAGCAGGACAGAGTATATGTGTGAATGAAAAAGGGAATATTGGAATGGTGAGGCTACAAGGAGCAGAGGTGGTAAGGTGGAGTTTAGATACCTAGCCTCAACTGTTTCAGAGCAGTGAAGACTGTGGAAGAGAGGTGAAGAATAGAGTACAGGCAGGATGGAACAACTGGAGAAAGGTCTCAGGGGTGATTTGTGATAGAAGAGTGTCAGCTAAGGGGAAGGAAAAGGTTTACAGGACAGTTGTGAGACCAGCCATAATGTATGGATTAGACACTAGGAATAGGTAGAAGATAGGAGGCAGAACTGGATTTGGCAGAGTTCAAGATGCTGAGGCTCTCTTTGGGGTGACAAAAAGTGACAGGATTGAGGGCAGAATGAGGGGGACAACATAGGCAGGAAGGTTTGGAGAAAAAGCTAGAGAAGCAAGATTAAGATGGTTTGAACACATTCATAGGAGGGACAGTGGTTATATTGGGAGAAGAATGCTAGAGATGGAGCTACCAGGTAAGAGATGAAAAGGAAGGCCAGAGAGGAGATTTATGGATGAGGGAGGACATGGAGGTGGTTAGAGTTAGAGTGGAGGATACAGAGGACAAGGTGAGATGGAAATTGTTGACTCGCTGTGGCAACCCCTGAGAAAAGGAATAAGACGAAAAGAGAAGAAGACTAGTATTGTTGCCTGTGAAGATTCTCATTCATCCAGGACATGATATCCAAAAAAGGGTTTAGTTGTAAGCAACTGGACTTCTTCTTGGAGTTGAAAGATGTTTCATTCCTCAACTGAGGAACTTCATCAGTTTCTGGTTGTTGTTGGAGAGAACTCTAGTAGTTATACTTCAAGTCAGGTCCTAGTTGGTTGGAACAAAAACCTGCAGCCACACCAGCCCTTTGTGGACCCAGTTTGACACCCTTGCTCTATCTGATCCCAGTAGGTGATGTCATCAGGAAACATTCAGTTGACTTCCATTGTTATGCTGATGACACTCAATTGTATCTATCAATTAGGCTAGAGAACACAATGGTTTAAATCCTGCATAGATGACATTAAAACCTGGACGACCCGTAAATTTCTGTTGCTCAATTCAGATAAAACTGAGTTACTGGTCCTAGGTCCAAATTAATCACACATTAAAAAAGTCTCAAAAACTGCCTACTTTCATCTCTGTAACATTAGGAAGGTTATGCAGATACTTCCCTTAGATGCAGCTTAGAAGCTGGTTCATGCATTTGTTACTTTTAGGGTGGACTATTGCAATCCTGCAGCTTATCCAGAACACAACAGCTTGTGTTCTGGCTAAAACTAGGCAAGGAGACCATATCTCCCCAGTCCTACTGTATATAGTTGAGTTGATACAACCCTATCCCACCAGAACTCTTCTCTTCTCTAGAAGCAGGTCTTCTTGTGGTTCCACGAATCCACGAAGCCGAAGCCTTCTGTTACCAGGCCCCTTTACTTTGGTACCACCTGCCAGTTCTACTGTAGTCCGGGAGGCAGACAGAATCTCTACTTTCAAGAGTAGATTAAAGGCCTTTTTGATCGACATTACCCATAAGGTTTACCTAGAGTCCTCTATTGCTGCCCTCCATCTCTTTCTCTTACTCCCCTCTATCCCTTGACTACTCTTTATTCCTTATTCAACCATTGTAGTAGGCTTAACACCTGGCCAGGGACATCACGTCCCCGCAGTCTCTATTCTTTCTCTAGACTCCCATTGCCGTGGGCCGGACTCAGGATTTCACCTGCACATCTTGGTCCAAACCCCCAAGGACCCTTGTGTTTGAGATCTGAACCCAGGACCTGGGTGAGGATGCCCTTCACCAGTGTTTCTTCCTTTTTTCCCGTGTGGGGTTTTTGGGAGTCGTTCCTCAGCTGGTATTGTGGTGGAGAATTGTGTATTATGAACAGACAAAGTGTTAGACGACATTCATGTGCAGGGTCACTGTAGAATTGCAGAAAGTTTAGTATCCACGGTATGTGAGACAACAGAGATTGGCACCTGGGTAACAGACACAAGGCACATTCCCAAGACCGATTAAGACACAACATAATCTGGGGCCTAGATAACAGTAACAAGATGTATTCATGTCAATGTCAAAGCACAACATTCTACATTTCAGAGGTTTGACAAATGTCTTGAATGTCATGTGATATGACTGTCTGAGAATGTCCAAAAAAAACTGTATAAGAAGAGCACGCCTGTATCAGTATTTGGGATTTGTTGGTGAGACTGCTGATGAGTTGATTCGTGTTGGACCTGCCATGGTCTGAAACCTTTTTGATACAATAAATCCCCCGAGACGGAGAAGTGTGTCCTGGCCTGCTTATTTGTAGACAACGCTTTCTACAATATAATGAGGGTCTATAAGGGCAGGGGGTATTTCTTCCTTTTATTGCATATTGTTGTTTTTTGTATCATTGTTCTGTAAAGTGCCTTGAGATGACAGTTGTTATGATTTGGCACGTCAAACATATAAAAGTATTAATATATAAAATTCCAACAAATGTATATATTTATGGGCAATAATTAACAGGACACTCGGAAACATTTATCATCAAATAACTGTTTGGAAACTATTTTTCCTACTGCTACTCCATTAATCAATACTAATTAACTATTACTACTACTTCTAACCCATCACTCACCCACTAACCTACTAATCTCATTTACCAATATCCAGTTATATACTAACACTTCTGTATTTAGTCATATTCGTCATCCCTAATCATTGATGATGTGCTTAAATCTTTTTCTGTGTCATTCTTACTGGAGACTTATATTCCCTAAGAAAAGCATCCTTGTTTGTTCATTTGTTTGTTTGTCCTTCCTACCTTTTCCCTCCATTAGACATAATATATATTTTCCTTTCTATGTCCTTACTGTATCTTTTCTCTGTTAACAAGTTTCAACTTAACTTTTACTTTTATTTGTTTATAGTTCCAGATCATAACGACTGTTATCTGAAGGCACTTTACAAACAAGCATGCATAAAAACAAGAATATATAGAGATAGCCCCTGCCCTTATAGACCTTCACACCAGATGAGGAACAACTCCAAAAAACCCAGAGAGGGAAAAAAGGATGAAACCTCAGGGTGATCAACAGAGGAGGGGATAGACAGGAGGGGATAGACAGGCGGGCTAACTAAACAGTAGCATGTAAAAATTAAAATTTCTTTGAGTCTACAAATAAAAAAAGGGCTCTATAAAGTCCATTTAAGTTTGCATACATATGACAAAATGTCAGATAATTAACATTTGCAATTCTGTGAGGAGCATATGGAGAGAAGTATTTAAATTTTTTTTTTTAATATAAGGATAACACTGCATCTCTATGTGACCTTAAATTAGGTACAAAAGTAAGAAATTAGGCTTTTACCTGAATCTGAAATATCAGAATTTTCTGTAATAGCAAACTAGGAGGAGAGTTCTCTGCTATTGCATCATTACTGAGATCGTCTCAAGTAACCTTCTTGACTATGTAGAGGAACAAGCTGTAGAAGCCTTTTTGACTAATACTTTGATTATATTAATAAGCGCAAAAACAAGGCCGTGTGATATTTGAAGTCCTCTCACCTGAAAAGCATTTCCCTCTTTGCCATAGTAAACCCTATGTTCGACATGGTCAGCATGTTCCAGGGCTAAAGTATGGTTCTTGCTCAGATATACAGTTAGAGAGCCAGGTCTTGCTGCTAACTCGACATCAGGGCTACAGGTGTCACCTGGACAAAACACAAAATCAATAAAATGTAAATAAATTAATTCAATATTTAAACATGTAAAGTATTGATACAATTTGGGTAGTGGTGGTTTGGCGGTTAAGGAAGGCTTAAGGTTCAAATACACCAGTTCCTGGGTTGCCAGTGAGGTGCTCCGAGCAAAGCACTGTCCAGACCCACACTGGCCTAACTTCCAGCGTTGATGCTGATTGTCACTCTTTCAGGAGTAGGTTTTTGCTATTCAATGTAGAGAAGAGTAAGTGTACAGACCTCTTCATTGGAGAGGAAAAAAAAACCTGTGTTGCATGGAACGGATTAAATTAGTATCTTGAACAGTCAGGCACATGGCCCTCCTGTGTTTGGGAAATGCGATTTTGGAAATTAGGAAATTGTATTTTACTAAAAAACATTTCATTTGTTCCAGCCCCAAGAAATGTATGTATTATTCATTAATTCATTATATTATTAATTTATTCTATCTATGATAAAGTCAGTTTAACAAATTAAATTAAAAGGATATGAATCCGCGTTCGATGATTCACAAATTTATTTTATGAAATTCAAAAATGTATGTTCATTTTTAAAAATTCTAAATACATTTGTGAATTGTTGTTTTTGTATTAATTCTTAAATACACGATCAACAATTTTCATTCACTTTTTTACCAACCCAGGAATTCTTAGGAATGTGTTTTCTCATGCATGAAAACCTTTTATTTCTTGTCCTCATAAATAACTCGTTTAGCTTGTCATCCTCTAGTACTGAAATTTCTTTGTTCACTGGTTCCTCATTGGATCTCAAAATCATCAAAATTTCTAGGGATCACACATCCACAGTAGATCTGTGGCTAGTTGTCAAATGTTTAGAACATTTGAGAGATGGCCTGAGAGACAAACAGACAATGCATATATATGTATGTAGCTCACCCTGCTTGCTGCAAGCTTGCACAGGTTGTGATTTTAGGCCACTTCTTTCTGCTTGCACACGCAAATTGACACAGCCATGCTCACTGTCATCTTTGGTGAAATAAACATTACAGGAAGTGAAAGATGTCTGGACACAGGAAGATACATCTTTCCACACAGTGTGGTCAAAGCTGAGGGAAAACAAACAAAAAAAATTATTGCAGTGTACATTTGGTGTTGCCACCACAAGTTGTGATCCAAGTGACAAAACTGTTAATTATAAAATATCTAGTGTGTTTTCACTAAACAAATTAACAGGCATACTAAATTGCAGCCTGAGTCACATTGGTGGTTGCCACAGACCTTACAGATTTTAAAGTGCAAACCAACATCCAACATGCTATGTGTTTAATCACGTTTGAATGGTGTTGGTGATATTGTGCTTTATCATTTATGAAGAGCAAAGAAAATAAGAATTTTCTAATTTACTTTATTTACCGTTTTCATATCTACATTTACACATTTTATATGAGGCTTTTATCCAAAGTGTGAAACATGTGCTAACGGAAATAAAAAAAGAGACAGGCAAAAACAGAAGAAAATAAAAGTAGAGCGAAAGTAGTAGAGTAACAACGCCATCACACTCCACTTAGCCAAATACTTTTATTATTTGTTATAAATGTTAATAAACCTATAAATGTTAATAAAGTCTATATGGATGCAACTTGTTTATGAAGTATTCACTTTGCAGTCATGGGGGGCACATCTCTCTTACATTGCAGTCATCTTTAAATGATGTTTTCAAGTTGCACAATAATGAATTCTGTATTTTTACTGCAACTGTCTGGATCATTCATTCTGATTTCTGCACCTCATTACAATTAACAGTGCCTGATACTCAATTCTTTGTGAAAAGCAACATTTTGTGGGACCATTAAAACCAGGGTTAATCACTAATTATTTTCTAAACAATTAGGAATTAGGGGTTAACACGTAAAAAAAAAAAAAAACAATACCGTCAAATACCGTGATAATTCCTAAAAATACAGCGATAGCAATTTTTGGTCATACCGCCCAGCTCTATATCCACTACTCATCCATCTGAACCCTCCACGTTTGCACGATCTTTATTGGTGAACAGAAGTTTTGAAGTCAGTCTTCACGTATCGCTTGGCCCACTCTTCTCCTTATGTGCATGAAAAGTGAGGTCGAAACTATAGCCTATGCACCGCAGCAAACCCCTGGGGGGGTCTGGAATTAGCAGTGAACCCAGTTGCACAAAAGCACTGACCAAAGATTGGCGTTTAGGTAATTTTATTACAATGAGTCTCAAAATACAAATATATAGCACAAGGCCAGGACAGACACGTTCAGAGACAAATCAGAGACAAAAAATGCAGTTCAAATACCGGGGCAGAGACAAGACATAGCCGAGGACAGAGGGCAGGTCAAATTGGAAGGACAGGAGATCACGACTGGTCAAAGCACAAGCACAGGTTATGTTACCTGTGGTCGGCAGGTCGGTCCAGAAGGGCAGAAGAAACAGGCAAAAATGTCAGACAAACATGGTCGATACTGGATAAGCAAGTTGAGAATAAAACGCTGGAGAGTCATGAAAAATCCAAGACAATCTGGCAACTCCGCTCAGCCACAGGTGAGGTTAAATACTCAGGCAATGAGCCACCTGGTTGGACAAACAGAAGACAAAGCCCTGTTGCCTGATTGGTTACAGAGACCCATGTGACCACTGCAGACATCAAAAGGAGGGAAAACATTTAAAGCAACAGAAACACACACAGAACCATGACAGGAGGACCCTGCATCTTGCTGGCCACACCACATTGGAGGCACCAGCAGCTTCAAAAACCTGTCTGCTGCTCTGATGGGACATTTTTACAGCTGCTCCTTTGATCAGACATATTTGCATGTTAGAAAGAGTCCTTGATTTTCCTTTATCAGTACGCACACATGTGTGCTCTGAATCAGCTACATACTTCTCGATAGTGTGATGATCGCCACGGCAATGGTAATTTTGATTGTCTTCATTCCTTGACTCATACATTTAACTATTTATTGCTTTTCAGCAACTGAAAGGTCCCTCTTCTTGCCCATCTTGGTTGGGAATGGTAGCCTGCTTAATAATGTCTAACTAATGCTCACCAGTCTAACTAATTAGCACAGGTGTCTTCAATTGGTTTCAGTGATATACAGAGCCATGATACACATTACATTACCATAACAAAAATCTTACCATACTACTGTTGGCCCCTTTTTGCATCATAATTTGCAACACAGTGTAGTCATGCTTGGTAGCAGAGCTTAGACCAGGGGTGTCCAAACTGTTCCACAAAGGGCCGGTGTGGCTGCTGGTTTTTGGTCCAACTAAGCAAGAGCACACAGCTTGACCAATCAGCTGTCTGATGACTGTGATCAGTCGATTAAACCTGTCAACTCAGGTGTGCTGCTGCTTGGTTGGAACAAAAACCTGCAGCCACACCGGCCCTTTGTGGAACAGTTTGGACATGTCTGGCTTAGACCATTCCTCTGGTGTAACCATGTGGGTCTAAATTTGTGAAGACTCGGTGTTCCCGTAAATAGCATCAGAAGAGAAGGCTTTATCGGTGTGTTTAAGTAGGTTGGAACAAAGTGCTTAATTTGTTGGATTAGAACCATTAAGCACACTATGGGCTAGCAGCAGTGATTTGAATTTGATATAAAGCAGCTCTGGTTAGCTTGTATCCTGAAGTTCCTCAGTTGAGGAATGAAACATCTTTCAACTCCAAGAAGAAGTCCAGTTGCTTACAACTAAACCCTTTTTGGATATCATGACCTGGGTGAATGAGAATCTTCACAGACAGTTAAACAATGGAAATAGTTTTGTTTGGCTTCATCTGTATGTTATATGATCTCATTGCATCCACTCATTGCTAAACTTTTTTTCATATTTTTTTCTGATAATCCTTTATTTTAAATGTATCTGTGTAAACTTAGACGGGCGCTGTGTATGTTGAGGTTATCTAGGATACTGTTTCCCAAAGACTGGGTTTTGACCCTGATAGGTGGCAAGATATTTTGTTTGGGTCGTCTCGCATCACATTCCCTAGGAGTTGTAGGCACACAGCTCTATTTGTCATTAAATCCAGATCTTGCAGACCATGTGATTCAACTCCAGGAATGTCTTTAAAGACATTAAGTCCTGGATGAGGTCATTATAGTTGGCCCTAAACATCTTAGAAACAAACTTTGTGACCACACAGTGACCTTGGATGACATTATCTTGGCATCCAGTTCTACTGTAACGGACCGTGGAGTTACTTTTGATCAAGACATTTTTATTTAGTCCACATATAAAACTTATTACAAGAACATCTTACTTTCACCTGCGTAACATTAGGAAAATCAGAAGCATTCTGTCTATAAAAGATGCTGAAAAATTAGTCCATGCTTTTGTTACATCCATATTAGATTAATGTAACTCTTTATCAATTATTTAATTAAACCATTACAACTAATCCAAAATGCAGCTGCATGAGTTCTGACAGGAACAGGCAGGAGAGACCATATTACCTCAGTATTTGTTTCCCTACACTTGCTCCCTGTTCAGTTTAGAATACAATTTAAAATCCTCCTCACTTTCAAAATACTTCATGGGCAGGCACCATCATACCTTATAGACTTAGTTCTACCTTATTGCCCAAATAGATTACTCAGGTCAGTCCAAAAAACAGAATGAGAGGCAGGTCCTTTAGTTATCAGGCCCCTCTTCAGTGGAACCAGCTGTCAGTGTCGGTTCGAGTGGCAGACACGTTCTCTGTATTTAAAGCCAGGCCTTAAACTCTCCTTTATAATGAAGCGTACAGCTAAGGTTGTCTCAGGGACTACTGAACTAAGTACTTAGTTCTGCTGCTATAGCATAGGCTGCTGGGATAATTCACGGTGCACTTGGTTCATACCCTTGTTTCACGTCAATCGCTGTGAGCAATTAATGCAATTGATTGGAAGGCCAAAGAGGAGATTTATGGATGCAGTGAGGGTGGACATGGAGGTGGTTAGAGTTAGAGTTGAAGATACAAAGGACAGGGTGAGATGGAAATTGTTGACTCAATGTGGCAACCCCCGAAGAAAGGGATAAGCCAAAAGGAGAAGAAGAAACTTTTTCTGAACATTTGTCTATAATACCCATAAAAATGAAAATATAGTACAGATATAAAGGTTTGTTAGGTTTTCTTTAGTTGAGCCTACCTTAGGTACTGAACGGTGTAAGTGGCATCCTTTTCTTCAGTTGAAGTCCATGTCAGCAGCCAATCATCTGCATGGACATTTATCGGTGGTTGCAGAGTTTCCTGAGACACTACTAAAACTAAGAAAAAAAAGTGGTTACCAGAAGCAGGAATAAAAATAGATTTAAGCAAGTCTTTTAAAAAACTGAACCTGAGTACACCTGGATTTAGACTTCAGTGTGGACGTGCGCATGAATGAATCAGATCTAAGAAACAGTTCTCAGTAATAATTACTAAGACAGATGTGATGACTCAATAAAATTTGAATACCGGTGACTATTTTTTTTTTTTTTTTGCTACCTGTCGTTTCTCTCATTGACCATTTACCTCTTATTGGCATGTGTTGCATGATTATAGCAAACTTTTGTTTGGAGTGACAGTTCATTTAAGTAATTGTACAGTAAAGGACTTTGTTTTGGCCAAGAGGCAATGTCTCTGGTGTGAAACTCAAGGGTTCTCCTCCTTCGGCTTCCAGTGGGCTCACCACCCATAGGAAGGCAAGGTACGGTGCAATGCGATTTCATTTTCCGGCACAATCGGACGAACCCTGTGGAAGCTTCATAAGGCTTCAGATGCCCATCCCTAGTTATTATCTTAAATAACTTATAATTAAAATACATGTAACGACTGACTGCGTTACCTTGATAAAGTGTTTGAATGGACAGAAAGATCAAAAGCATCTTGACAGCGTCATTTCTCCCAGCGTAAAGTCCAAAAGTGCGTATCAGGAACACCACAGTATATTGCGATAGTTGGTGTGTGACGGTAGTGATGTTGGCGGAACGGGAAGTGACGTTACGTACTAAAGAATTTTCACTTAACATCTTGAAAAAAGCTTATAACGATGTACAGATTTGCACTGTTTCTCTTTACGTTGTTTTCCTTTTGATGTACTGCTATAATCGTGTTTATCTGTTTGAATATATTATTTATACAGTGACTACAGGCTTGTTATCAATCAAGCATTACTTCAGCGGTACACTTAGGCCCAGCCTGCTTAACTTACATTTTTTATACAGCAAATGAAATTCAACAACAATCTTTTTTTTACATTAATACAGTAAATATCTGAGTGGATGGATGCCATACATTGATATATGTTTTAGGGACTGCTGGATAAACAGCAGGGAACATGTTTCGGAAAAAAAATAGGTTGCCCAATGCATCATTCTGCTACCAAAAGTTGATATTGATATTGATAAATACAAGCATAACAATCTGCGTATTGTACTAATCATTTTCAAATTAACACACATTTGTTATAATTTTAAAAATGTGTTATTTAAAATGTTCAGACTAAAGTTGAAGGGAAGTTTTATTTATTTTATTTTGAACAGCACCTAATTTGTATGTACCTCTTTTTTGACTTTTGTGATGTTTAATAACTTTAATTATTCCAATTATATATAAGACACTTTAAGGACAATAACATGTATAAATGACTATGGCAAAGGTTCACCAGGACTTACCACTATTACCACCATACTACTCTTGTTGCTTCAATTTGTTAGATGAAATCATGTTGATAAAATTTCATTTTAAAAGAACTCAGTTTTTGCAGTAATACAGTAAATATTTTCAGTCAGTCAAGCTTTTTGGTGTGGTTAAGCCTTAAGTAAAAAACCATTCAAACAAAAAAAACAACTTGATTTTACCACTTACAGTATCTGCTAAATGCGGAGTAAGCAATATTTACAATTTAAGTATTACTGAAAATGTTCCATGCTGATCTACATGTTTTCACTGTACCCTATTGTTTACATAGAAAAGTCAAAGATGGGCTAAAATTTCTTGGTCTGGGAAGCTCACCTCTGAGCTTGCTGCAGCAAGTGTGTTACCACTTCATGGCAGAGAGATCTTTTCACGAAGAATATTGGAAAAGTCTTTAATATCCAAGTGAAAACAAAGTATTATAAAGTAATGTAAATAAAACAAAATTATATTAAAGATAAAGATATAAACAAATTCATTTAAATAGAACTTTTTGAGTCAGTACCCTTTCAAGTCAGTATTTTCAAGTCAGTGTGGATAAGGCTTAAATAGTCTTTTACACACTGTAGTTTTGTTGTTTTTTTTTTCTTGGCAAAATTTCCCAAGTTCTTTCAGGTTGTCCAGGCATTAGACATGATCAGCACCATGTCCAGACAAAATTCCTTTATAGGATTGAGAACCAGGCTTGGACTCTGAAGATAAAATCTCTCCCATTCCATAATTTTGTTGGCAGATATTCCCCAAGGAAAAATTGGCAGAGACTTACTCCTCAGCCGAGTGATGAAAAAAATACTTCCTTAATAAATTAAATGTAGGGGATGGGGCGATGTAAAGATAAATGCCATAGGTTGAGGACATGATGAACAAAGAATCACTTGTATAGTAGCTCTGGACTAAATTTTTATCCAGATCTACTTTCCATTATTACAATTTGTTGCACACAGCAAATACTCAGTGAGTCATCAGATAATAGCCGTCTCTTTTATGAAAAGACTTTAATCCTGCCCTTTAATTCTTAAATCCATGCCTCTCCCTCTTATAAAATGTTATAAAATCAGGAACAGGACTATGATGACCAGGTTCAAAACCCATATCGCTACTGACATTGTACACCATTTTGTAACTCTGATTATCTACCGGAACTTTGCATGTTAGATATATGCATACAGTGTATGTGAAATTATTTATTGTCATTGTACTTTTGTAGCATCCATTGCACTGTCCGTCCAGGGAGTGGATCCCTCTCCCTAAGGTTTCTACAGGTGGTCTTTTCCCTGTTAAAAGTTTTTTTTCCCTCTGTAGTTTTTCCTTACCCTGGCTAAGGGTCTATGGACAGAGAATGTTACCAACCCTAAAGCCCTATGTGACAAATCCGATTTGTAAATGTGGGCTATATAAATAAAATTTGATTGATTGATTGAAATCTTTCTCAAACATATTCAGGGTTGTCAATTCTTTAAACACGAAGCAGAGCTGATCAAGCCAATCTGGATTGTTCTCTTCCGGTGAGGTTCTTGCTTCTCAGCTGTTCCAACATACTGCAAACAATTTCCTCAACTTTCACCTGGACAGTCACCAGAGTTGACATGAGGCAGGAGCTCTGTATTTGGAGAGTACATAAGAGAAGGGAGAGAAAAAATGTTGACAATAGACATATTATGGGCACATTTTATGAATTATATACTTTTTTTGTCAGGGCACATTGACATTAAAAACACAATGACTCATATTTTATCTAAACTCCATCAATTGTTTTTCAAAAGTGTGGAGAACCTTAATAGACATAATTTGCTGTGTTTCTTGTAACTCTTTAAAAACATGAACTATAATTATAACAAAAGCAGTTCTAAAATAAAAAACAACTGATTTAAGTAAATACATAATTTTTAAATTGAGTTTTTAATTTTAGCATAGTTGTTTTTTGGTACATTCTAAATTTAGTGAGTTGTAATGCCTGA
This sequence comes from Paraplagusia blochii, assembly GCA_016785265.1. Lineage (NCBI taxonomy): Eukaryota > Metazoa > Chordata > Actinopteri > Pleuronectiformes > Cynoglossidae > Paraplagusia > Paraplagusia blochii. The sequence continues at coordinate 16,407 of JAFBJS010006170.1, forward strand.
GCTTCACTATAACAAAGTAATAATGTTAGTTGCTTACGCAAATCAACCATTATAGATGAGGAAATATTGCTTGCTATAGAAGAAGAAGACGTCAGGAATTATTATTATTGCTTACTAATGGCATTGACATTCCTCGCCCAGATACATCCCTAGAGTAATTCCTTTGACATGTAGCTCTACTTTGTAAGACCTACCATTTGAAATAATGGCACAAAAGCAAGTCTCTTCTTGAGGTATGGCTTGGAAGACAGACTCTGTAGGTGTCAGGACGTACTACAATCAATAAGATAATGGCAAAAGAAAGAAAAAAGAGTTAGGAATATTATAAAAGCCACAATGGGATATTAATTTAAGCAGTATCAACTCCAAAACCTCCATCACAGAAATGAACACAAACACGACAAAAGCCAGTGGCCAGTATGGAAAATGTGTCATATTAAAATTTCAAGGGGAGTGCATCTTCAAAAAATGTATCCAAAATTCATTGTTAGGATTCATTTATTAACTAAAATTCACACCCTTATCACTATGCTGGATATGAGTAGAAGGAAAACCTCACTTCGGGAGTAAATGGATCTTTACAGAGAACATTCTTTGTTCTTGCCTCGTTTAACAGTGTGGTATTTTTTAATTGCAGCACTTAAGTGTCTTTTAAGCAAAGAGGTAGAGATGGACCACAGAGTAAAAATAATCCTCTGCACTTGTCTCCACTGTATATGCATTGATCGAGGAATTTGTGCTTTCACGAAAAAACATTTAATTCTAAAATCCTTACAAAAAAGTTTTTTTGTGAATTAATCAATATATTTTATTGACTGAGGGATATCAGAACAATTAGTACTGCGACTCTTCTCGCAAAAGATTACCTGAAAAATCTCTTGTGAGCCAACTCTGGGTCACGACCCCTGTATTGAAATGGCTATCAGTGTATTATAATAGTGAATACATTTAAAAATATATGGAACTATATATTTCATATAATATTGGGGCAGAAAAAATATGTATGGCTTGTAGTTTTTTTTAGTTTTGAGCGAGTAATTAATGTGTAAGTGTACTTATACCTGTTTAAAGTGCTGAGGTAGTGTGTCTTTTGGACAGAGTGTATTAGATATACTTTTCCAATACACCACTGTAAGCACAACCAGGACCAACACCAATAGCATAAGGATGGACGTCACCACTGTGGCCCTCCAAGGACCTTCTTCCACTACAGGAAAATCAGACTAAATCAAAATCAAGAATAAAGAAACTCTTCTTATTAATGTATTGTTTTCACATTTACTAATCTAGTAGCCTCTTCTGAAGCATAAGATGGAATTGAGGACAGCAAATCCACAAGTACATACATGTTCATTCTGTGTAAGACTGCATATCCACCCAGTCTTGCAACTTTGTTAAATAAATAAATAAATAAAAATATACCATTGCCAGTTTTCACACAGACAACTTCACTGAGCTTGCTGGGTTTCAGGTTTCTCTCTGTGTTTATCTGGACTTGGACACAGTACTTGGTCCTCGGTTCCAGGGGACTCAAAGTTACTCGGTTTTGTTTTATGTTGCTTATGTGGTGAATCTGTTGAGAGTAACAGAACATGCATGAGTTTTGTGTAGTCCACACGGTGATACATGATGTAACAATGAGATATCTTTGCAGAGCATTCTTTTTGATAAATTGTTGAGTGTAATTGACATTTTGATTTTTTTACCTAACAAATTAAACAAACATATTGTGTCAAATCATCTTCTTTTTTAATTCTTTATCTTGTCCATTCTTGTCCCTCCTAAAGAGTATCTCAGCATCTTTAACTTTGCTCACTCAAGCTCTGTCTCCTGTCTTTTGCCTATTAGCAGTGTCTCTAATCCATACATCATGACTGGTCTCACAACTGTCCTGTAAACCATTCCTCTTACCTTAACTGATATTCTTAACTATTTCACAGTTTACATGCTCTGAACAGTTGATCCAAATTATCTAAACTCATCCACCTTCACCATCACTGCTCCTTGTACCATTCCACTGTTCTCCTTTTCATTCACAGACACGTACTCTGTCTTGCTACGGCTGACCATCATTCCTCATCCCTCTAGTGCTAACCCCTCACTGCAGATTACAATGTCATCAGAAAACATCATGAAGACTCCTGTCTAACTTTATGTGTCAACACCAATGCAAACAAAGGGGCTGAGGGTCAACTTATGTCTTTCTCCTTCCAACAGCAATCCTCAGCACTGTTGTACTGTTTTCATACATATCCTGCACCAGTCTAATACACTTCTCTGCCACTCCTGACTTCTTTATACAAAACCACAATTCCTCCCTTTGCACCATTTTCTAAATCTGCAAAAACACAATGCAGCTCTTTCTGACCTTCTCTCTACCTCTTTATCAACCTCAAATATAGCATCTAATGGAATTTTCCTAGACATAAAACCACACTGTTGTTCATAAACCCCTAGTTCTTTCTTCAACCTAGCCTCAACAACTTTTTCCCAAATCTTTATCTGAGGCTCATGAACTTTATCCCTCTGTATGAACATTATCCCTCTGCCCCATAAAACTACAGAGGTTTAATCAAAAACCCCATAGAAAATATATAAAGTTAATATATTTTTTACTGTATACAGTAAAAAAATATATTGACTTTATATGAGTAAATATAATCTTTACAAGGTTTCAATAAAGGTTGCTCACTTAGTCCTGGATTTTGGGCAACCCTGGTGTACATACAGTAGAGGCTGATGACCATTTGAAAATACTTTACAAATGTTTTTCTGTCTATGCAAACAGATATTAGCAGATAATTAAATAAAGGTTTATCAATAAAGAAAAGTTACCTCTTGGTTTGTCACTGCACCAAAGGTTCTGGAAATAGATTAACTTTTTACACCAGTGGTTTTCACCTGGTCTAGCTTCAGGACACACCATCACCCCTAATGATAAGCTGCGACCCAAATAATATTTTAAATGTATTTGTTACAATATTCAGTAACCCTTCAGTAACACCACTTTTAAGGATTATTCACTAACTGGCAACTAACTTTCTGCAATTTAAAAAAAATATTAAAAAATTTTACATGTATGGAGCTGGCAAAGGCCTTCCACCAATTGAAAATGTTGACCAGATGAGAATCACTGTTCTTCGTCAGTTAACAAAGCTGAGGTCAGTTTTGTCTAATCACTGTGGACTATAACTCATACTAATCAGAAATTGGTGATTCCTGGCTAAAGTAAAGATTTTTGACTAATCTCAGACCATGATATTAGTTTAAAAAGATAAAAAGACAAATAAATAAAATAAACAAATTAACCTTTTCCTGGCCGTCTTTCCAGTAAGTGATGTTGTAAGTGGCATAGTTGTACACATTCCTGAGTGCTGATATAGCAAAGACTGGGTCTTTAATGCCAACTTCAACAGTGGCTCCACTGGAGGTGAGAGAGACGTTAGGTGGACCAATAACGGCTAATATAAAGATAGAAAGGGGAAAAGAGAGAGCAGTAAAGAATTTGGGTGTGAGGATAAAACACTTGTGACATTCCCCACTGCCACTTATTTTATTGTAGCTTTTGTTTGTTAAATATGTTTTAACATGACTTAATAGTGGCTTCATCACTAAAGGTCCTTTTAAGTAAAGTTCATTATTAATATTAGAAATGCAATGAATTTTTGGCCACCAAAATTCTTGATGCAAGTAGGGATGGCGGATAATATCGGTCCACCACTATTATTGGGCTGATATTATCAACCTTTTTAATTTCCAAGCATATCCGTATTGGTTTTTCCACCGTTATTCAAAATCTGTTGCTGCAAAGCCGCAGTCTCCGCCAACACACTGGACTTCCTCATGGGGTACTGACACTCTGGCACTTTGGCAGTGGTTACCAGCACGTTATAAAATGATGTCATCAAACCACACTTAAAGGCACAACAACATTACTGGAGGCCACAGTAAATGTTCGTGGTCCTTGGCGCTTGGTCCTTGGAGATTTTGTGGATAATAAAACTGTAATTCAGGAGTTAGTCATGTGAGGGTGTCAAGATTTTAACAGTTTATCACTACAAGAAATGGAGTGAAACGTCAACAATGCAACGCACAGAGTCAAAGTTAAAATACGATAAAGAACAGCCAAGAGCAAAACAGATCAGACAAATATGGTGGAGTTCATCGTCCTGGATAATCAGGCATGACTATTAGTAATAAGTATTTCTCGGATATTTGCCAGTGAAACGCGGTTAGGTGCCGTCTCCCATGTCATTGTGAGAAGAGTTGTTTACATTGTAATGGTGTTTTAATGTTTGGTCGCGCATTAAAGAAGGCTGTTTACTCTTATACTACAGCTATTCCTGTGTCTTTTTATTTGCCCATTGTGAGGGTTGAATGAGCCCGGTGTATAATGTCAATCATTGTTTCTGGAAAGTTCTTCTGTCCAACACTGGACATTTAAATTGCTGCACAAAGAATCATGGGACTGTTTCAGATTAAATGACAAAAAATAAAAGTGGCATTTTTCAATAACTTATATAAAAGTAGTGTGTTTATGTTATACACAATTATTTCATAGAATGCCTTTAGTCTTGCATCACAGTAACTCAGGGGAAGTCACCTGCATATATCGGAATTGGTTAATATTGTCATTGTGACATTGTGATTCACACCACAGCACACAACGAAATGTCACCTCTGCATTTAACCCATCACTAAATTGAGCAGTGGGCAGCAGTGTGTGGGGATGATAACATGCTTAGGGCACCCCAATGGTAGGGGGATTCAAATTGGAGGCCTTGCGGACCCAAGTCCACTTCCTTAACCACCACAAAGGCTATAATGGCAATGGCCCGTACAGCGACCTAACCAATGACCTCGGTGTTATTGGCTCTACACTCTAACCAACTGAGCTAACCGGCCCCAGCCAGATAAACTACATAAGCTATGGTACTGCCACTTTGACGAGGATCTTGTAAGAATGCGTGAATGAGATAAATGGGACAATGCTTTTGTGATTCCAGTACTTCTTTTTTAGTACATTCTAATGCTTTTTGGATTGACCAGTATGTTTTTTGGTCATTTGTTTAGACAACATGGATTGTTTTTCTGAAAACCAGAAATTGGGGCCATGTTGTCTCTACTGGAGGAAGGGGAACCAGAAGAGGCACCAATGTGCTTTTTTTCTAGAAGACTTACCCTATCTTAAAGTTTGTGTGATTTGAATGTTGGCATTAATCATAGTGCAAGCGGATAAGAATAAGAATCTGCCCTACCTCTGTTAAGCCGAAACATTAAATTCTTTGTCATGATCAAATTTGACATTTTAAATACATGAATTATTTTTTCATAACTACATGCGGTTAATACATTTTAATTAGAATGATGGTAGCTATATCTTTCATGCAAGTAGTTGGCACAAGGGCCTTGAATTTGACATGTGTCAGTAACATTTTTTTGTTAATCAAAAATTAACAAAACATCTTAGCCTTAGCCTAAAAACGTCTTAAAATTAAAAAATGTAATAAAATCCTGAAACTTAAATTAAAAAAAGCAATATTAAAAACTTACTATGTATGTCCAACGTAATATATCCACTTTCCACCCAGGCAGAACTCTGTTGTCCCATCAGAGCTCGCACTCTGCCAGTGTATTTTCCATTCTCAGAAATTGAATGATGGATGAGGCGGGTAAAGTGACATTCAAGGGAAGAGATGTTGACACATCCTGCTGTGTAATGCTGAGATACTGATGTTCTGTGGACAGATTGTGAAGAGGTTATCATTAAAATCAGCACATCTCCATTCACTCCTGCCTGTAATCAGTGCTATTAAACTTAACTGTGTCTGTCCTTAGACTCACACAAAGTGTCAATTTCATACCTTATATACCGTCCTTCTTTTACTCATTATTAGGTATAAGTTGCCCATGTGAAGTCAAGCTATGTATGTGCATCTTGTTTCTGCTTTTATTTTCCTTTCTATTCCTGTTTGTTTCTGTCTGGTCCTTGTATCCACTAAGTGGTTACTTTCGAGTTTTGAACATGAACAAACTTTCTGAAATGAGTGCAGTAGAGTCCAACAGCTTCCATGTTCAACAAAAAAATAACAGATATCAGTTTAAAATAACTAAATTAACAAAAACTACCTAAGAAAACATCTTATAATGACTACAGCTGAGATTCTACTCCTTTTTGTGAATTTGAACAACTTTACAGTACACCAGTGTGTCTTGAGTTATTTCTACTTTATCTCCAGCCTTTGTTTATCCTAATCTGTTCTTTGTATCTGTCTGGTCTGTGTGTTTACTTTATATCTATTCTTACCACACCTAGATATTTTTTCCAAGTCCTTAGTTCCACTAGTAGCAACCTCCTATTGCTAAGATGAATTGATGATTACAAATCAAAAAACTGCACCTGACAACTTGCGTTACCAAACACTGCGTGGGATTCCTCCCCTGTGCCAGAATGGGCTGACTACAAAAAGGATAAATGGGGAAAGGAGGAAGGAGGAAAGCAAACTCCTTGTCATTGTGATACACACCACTGCACACAACCAAGTGTGACCTATGCATGTAAGGCATCTCCAGAGTAAACAGTAGGCAGCTTGGAGTGTTCAGGGAGCAATGAGTGAATCGGTCCTGGAATCTTTTACACCCAAGTCCTGTTCCTTAACCACTGGGTCACCACTGCCCCACATGTAGGCTATGGTCAGAGTAATGAGCAGTCCCCTTCCTCAAATAGACATCATTTGGTATGATATGGTCAATAGCTTGTGTGCATCCAAAAATAAATTCCTTTGAGGGAAGACCAAAAAGGATTTAGCTGTAAGCAACTGGACTTCTTCTTGGAGTTGAAGGGCATATGTGAATGGAAGTCATTGTTACACCCGTCTAGAGAAGCCTGCTCTGGTATTGATGAGCAGTTAGCAGGGTGGGATCTCAAGGCAGAGTGGTATGTAGCAGACAATTGATGACGCAGACCTCCCCTCTATTCAATGTTGGTTGTTCTAGATGGGCATAGATGGCTTCCTTTACTCCTCTCTCAAACCATCTGTCCTCCTTGTCCAAAATATGCACATTTGAATCCCTGAAAGAGTGTCCCTTTTCATTGAGATGGAGATAAACTGCTGAGTCCTGTCCTGATGTGGTCGCCCTCCTGTGCTGGGCCATGCCTTTGTGCAGTGGTTGTTTGGTCTCCCCAATGTACAGATCTGAACACTCTTCACTGCACTGAACTGCACAGACCACATCGTCTCCATTTTCCCAACAGATACCACACAGTCCAAGAAAGGAAGTTTCCCGTCCTTGGTCTCCTCCCTGGTGAATTTGGTGTAATTGTTGACTGAATTGATTGAATTGTGTTTAGTAAAAGCCTCCACTTCTTGTCTTCTTACCGTGGCCCATGTATGGTCAACATAACGAAACCAGTGCCTTGGCTTTGTCCCTCTAAGGCAAGGGTGTCAAACTGGATCCACAAAGGGCCGGTGTGGCTGCAGGTTTTTGATTCAACCAACCAGCAGCACACCTGAGTTGAATTTTCAATCAACTGATCTGAGTCTCCAGACAGCTGATTGGTCAACTAGTTTGCACTGGATAGGTTGGAACAAAAACCTGCAGCCACAGCGGCCCTCGAGGAACGAGTTTGACACCCCTGCTCTAAAGGAGATTAAGGCTTGAGTTTCTATGGATTCCATGTATAGGTTTGCAACAATGGGTGAAACTGTCGAGCCCATGGCACAGATGCCTTTGAGGGAAGACAGTAGATTTATTGAAGACATTTCACCTCTCATCCAAGAGGCTTTTTCAGTTCTAAGTGACTATTCTGGAGTTCTGGTTTTTAACCTTTAAGAGGCTGCATGTTTGTAAAAGAGGTTGTTGCAGAAAAACAAACTCTAAGGAGGGAGGAAGGGTTAGGCGTGTCATTGATAACACTCTAATCCAGGTGAGCTGAATGCACATTCACAAGGCTAGAGGTGTAGAATGGTATTGGTATCACACAAGCTGCACTTTGTTGTCCTGTTTTTTGGGGGTGATCTGTCATCTTTGTGACAAGATGGTGTTTTGTTATATGTAGTAGTACAACAAGACCTTACATTGCATAGTGAGAACAGAACAGAAGATCATTGGTGTCTCTCCACCGTCCATTCAAGACATCTATAACGCCCCAGAGGAGAGAGACACCAATAAGCTCAACTGCTGTTCTCACAGCTTTTTCAACTTGCTGCTGTCAGGTAGGCATCTGCGGAGTCTCAGAGCCAGAACCAGCAGACTCAACAGAAGACTGTTTTAACCACCACGCTGTGAGAGACTCATTTCCCTGCCAGCTCTGCCCTTGGACTCCCTCTATCACCCACAGACTCTACTCTACCCCTGCTCAGTTCTTTCATTCACAGTCCCTACTCTCCCTTTCCTCTCTGTCCAAGTTTAAAACTAACTCTGCTCATCTCATACAGTGCCTGATTTCCAACATATACAGTCCATTCACTCCCCTTCCACCCCCCTCTGTCCACTTTATCCCGCAGATACTGTTGCGCAGCATTCCATTCATTTGGACAATAACAAAAAGTCAGTATCTCAGCAGACAGATTGCACGGATGTATCTTTTTGTTATTATATGCACTATTATCAGACATTGTGGCCTGTACTGTATAACATTGTAATTGTAATACATTTTTTCTGTACTACATCATCCTCAACAGAATAATCCTATTCACTATGATCATCGTTCAATGACAGTTTTATGGGTCATCGTTCATCCTCCAATTCAAAATAATGCAACAGCACATTTTTCTATGAATATCTGCTATGAGTGTGTTCTCTCGTACTTTGTTCATAAAACATTTACTTGTTTTTGGGGCAGTGCCGGCCTTGTGGTTAAGGAACCGGACTGGGGTCCAAAGGGCTCCAAGTTCAAATCCTGAGGTCCACTGAGCATGGCACCGTCCCAACTTACTGCTCCCCAGGTGCTCAAAGTTGCCTACTGTTCTCTTTGGTTAAATACAGAGGTCAAATTTTACTGTGTGCAGTGATGTGAATCACAATGTCACCATGACAAGGAATTTGCTTTCCTTCCTTCCTTTATATTCCTTACTTACCCACTCTTTTATTGAACTGTATTTTGTATTTTGCCTTTTGCACAATGGGTCAGAGATGACTGCAATTTCATTATGCCATAGATTTGACAAGTATGGTTGGTCAGGGATTGGAGATCATTTTCTAGGAAGAGAGCTCTGGACTTACAGGTGGATGAGGGTTGTATTACCCACTTCCCACTTCCTCAGAGAAGTCTTCTCTAGAAGCTTCTCCAAAGCCTTCTTTAAAATTTCCCAGTAGTCAGTTAGAACAGAAAAAGCCTCTTGGATTAGAGGTGAAATTTCTTTAAGAAACCTTTATCCAGTTGCCCTAGAAGTAACAATATTTGAATTAAATGACCCGGCAAACAAGTGACCTACACACACTTAGCCTCAGTGTAGCTATAGCCATATAGGACTGTATGAGCTTTGTCCATCTGCTTATTTAAAGTAAGCAGACTGAGTACAACCAAGGTAGCCTACATAGAGCCAAGATTTCTATAGGCTACATGCATGGCCTCTAGCTTTTTTCTATTACATTCATTACGTGATTCTTCTCCTTGACTTGACTTTTTTCCTGTGTTCTATCTGTTTTCACATGCTGCTTTTCTTTCTTTGTGGAGATTTTCAGCCATCCAGGTCATTATAATAGAGTACAATGACATCATAAGACTATCACAACTTCTGTTCTTTCCTGCCTGTGTATTTGTGGCCAATAGCTAAATAATAAATCTTTTTCAATAAATATTTTTGCGTTGGTTAAAACCAGTTAGTACTCTCTAAACTAAGAGGATTATCTTAGCTGGTTGCATAATCATATGTATACCAAGGATTGTATGTATGCAGGCTGTGAATGGATGTGACAAGGTGATATATTACTTACTTGTATTCAGCTGTATAGCTCAGTCCACTGACTGCCTCATTTGTTTGATTCCATCTTAGAACAAGGTCCATGTCGTAGGACGTCAGATGGACATTTGTAGGAGCACTAAGCAAGCCTAACACCAGTACAAATCAAAACATTAAAAAAAAAGGTAGAAATGTGGTTTATGTGTAAAAAAATTTTCTTCCAATTACTTTTAAAAAATACAACTTTCTGAGCTGAGTTTTTAGTATTAAACTCCTGTAGAGAAATAGTTAGACAGATGGTACAAAAATACCTATCATATCTATTTCAAGACAGCGCAAAAAAAGGGAAGATCACAGAGTAGATTATATTATTTGTGTAAATATTCCCTACATAAACTGTTCTACCCTTCTCAATGCAATTCTGTGACAGTAGATTGTATAGTGGTAATATAAGAGATACTGTACAAATAATATACCTGAATTAAAAAGAGACCATTAAAAACACAGGAGTGGCGATGCAGCCCTGGAGGCAGGTGAAAACATTTCACATTTGTTGTTTTTTTTACAGACTGCATTTAAGGCAACTTACTTTTGCAAATTTATAAGACAAATGTTCTGGTCAATGGAGTTTGTGTGTGTGTGTGTGTGTGAGTGTGTGCGTGTGTCAGTGCAAAATAAGACAATACCGAGCATGCTCTTCTGTTCCTCACACTAATAGGTTCAGACATTGTAGCATCTTTCACCTTCTTTCTTGATTGTCCTTCAGAAACTTACTTAGTGGACTGAATTGTGGATATCTGTAATTATTAATTCCATGATAAAATAGCCATGGAAACAATGTGGTTGTGGATAAATGTAATGACACTTACAAACACCAAAAAATATTATTTCTGACTAGACAAAACTGAATAACAGAAATCTGCGGTTGATATCCAGCTTAGCGTTTACATGTTAAAATTGATGGCTTTTGGTCTAGGAGGGGGGCTGGTGACCTTATTGTTTATCGTTATGAACAATAGGTTACATTTCCGTAAAACAGTTAAAAGCACCAACTATCTTTACAGCACAAACCAGCACAGAAGAACAACAGCGTTATTTCAATGTTTTAGGTGGGACAGCTTTACGTACTCATACAAAAATAAGGCTACTCATTATCATGTGTGACGCGTAACAGCCATTGGCAAGAAATGCAGCTATTACTACGCTGATATACTCCAGGTTAGTTACTAACAGCGAGTTATATTGTTTATCAGTGCGGAGACTATGTATACGTTAACATACTACATTTCCCTTCTCACTACATTTCCTGAGAAGGGAACTAACGAAACAAAGGACAGCCCCTTTAGGAGAGTGTACCGATTATTTGATAAACGCATGAAAGTGCAGCTACAGAATAGTTTGTTATATACCGGTAAATGGCTGACATAACATTTGAAATAAAAGAAAAAACTAAGTAAAAGAAATACCTGCCGCGGCGCTCAGCGCTGATAGTATTAGAACGAGGGCGCATGAGCTGGCTGACATGTTGTCAACAGGATGCACTTGTGTGGGTTTTATTTACAGAAACTAAGTTCATTTCCTGGTACGACAAAGGGGTGGCAGTTTTCGCGGAAGCTATAGACGTGTGCGCAAAGTTGTAAAAGCTGTCGGTGTCAGTGGTTTCCTTTTCAACAAAAGCAGAGTTGAAATAAATGGAAAACACATCTGTGTGTGATTGTATGTGGGAAGAATACAGTTCTATTTGTGCAATTTTGCTTTTATTATTATTGCCATCGATGGAAAATTTTACCGTGTGTTTTAGTACGTCCTTGGTACGAATGTTAACTACAGAACACACAAATTAACCCGTCTGGGTATTGAATAACGTATCTGTTATGTTCTAATTACGCCACTAGGTGTCACCCTACGAGAAGCATGAGGTTGGAACGGGGTTGAGGTGGAGAGGGAGGGAGGGAGAGCGGGTCCGTGAGTGGAGGATACGATTGACCTGTGGATATGATGGATGTAATGCCGGGAGATTAAAATAAAGGATAATTCAATCTACAAAGCCTCCTCTGGAAGCCTCCTCTCTTACAACTCTACACAACAGTATCGATCTATTTCTAAATAAAACGAATGCACTGTAAAATATAAAAGTAATCCTAAACTTACTTGAGTAAGCTTTACTTGGTCGTACAGAATACTATATTTTATTGAGTAACATATAATAGAAGTGTGAAACTTGTTGTAAACTCACTGTTTCTGAGTTAAGTTGACTAAGCATAATTAAGAAAATTGATTGATTGGCACCGCCGTCTTTTCAATTTAACCCGCAGTATTTATGGATAAAGTCAAAGCCTCGCTTATTTGACGGTATTTAGGTAAGTCATTTATTAATACTTTGTATAATAATAAATTTGCGTTTAAACTATTGGTACAAATTTGATATTGTCTTCGAAACAAGAATGCTTGTTGAGTCAAACCACTATTAATACTGAACTAAAAGTAAATAATTACAGCTAAGTGTCCCACATTTTTGCTCACAGACACGCGAAGCAACACGAACCCCCGGAAACTATGCAAATCCAGCGCTAGCGACATGCTACGCCCATTGCGTGCACACAGAAGCGCGACCCCACGACGTGCACAAAAACATTCCTCGCGCAGTTGCTGTTGTTTTCTAAGCCATAGAATATCAGATCTGCAAATTAAAAAAAAAATGAAACCAGAAAACAGATCAGTTTATCGTTTCAGACAGAAAATAATTCACTTAAAAGATTTGTGGAGATCATGTGTTGAAGATGTGGGAGCTCTAAGGGAGCAGTAGCCTGCTCTTTTTACAGAGACAAGTGTTTGACATGTGTGTTGGCTTTACTGCAGCTGTGATACTTGTCCGTTTAAGAAATTACCATTGAAATATGAAACATTTTTCTACTTGTCTCCAGGGATATAGCTTGTTTACAGGGTTCAGTTAAATTGTTTTGTAACGTCCAGCCGGACGTGTAACATTTGGCATTAATAAACAACCTTGCATTTATTGCAAAGATTTAATTACAAAGTTTGGTCTCTGTCAGCTGTAACCACGCCAATACACAGAACACATGGACCTGCCCCGTCTTCTCACACTCTCACTCAGGCACTTTTCTGCTCCCCTGCCTCTTGCTTCAGTCAGGTGCACAGATGCACAGACCATGGGCAATCATAAAACTCTACAAACAATGAACACAATATTAATTTAGAACACTATAGTATTTTGATGCTTGGCAGTGAGATTTTACATTAACTAGGCTCATTGAATGAGATTTTTATTAGTGTGCAGACAGAATTTTAAACACATGGCATTGTCCATCCATCTTCATCCACTTATCCGGAGCCGGGTCGCTGGGGCAACATTCGGAGGAGGGATACCCAGACTTTCCTCTCCCCAGACACTTCCTCCAGGTTATCTGGGAGGATTCCAAGGTGTTCCCAGGCCAGCCGGGCAATGTAGTCATTCCAGCATGTCCTAGGTCTTCCTCTGGGTCTCCTCCCAGTGGGACATGACCTAAACACCTCTCAATGTGGAGGAGCAATAGCTCTAATCTGAGCTCCTCCCGGGTGACAGAGCTCCTCACCTTATCTCTAAGGGAGCGCCCTGCCACCCTGCGGAGAAAGCTAATTTCTGCTGCTTGTATCTGGGATCGCGTTCTTTCAGTCATGACCCAAAGTTCATGACCATAGGTGAAATAAGAAACGTAGATTGACCAGTAAATTGAGAGCTTCGCCTTTTGGCTTAGCTCTTTCTTCACCAAAACGGATCGATACAGATACAGATTGTTGACCTGCTATCTGGAATTGAATCTCTGATAAGATAACTAGACAAATGAAAATTGGATGTTTCACTTTTTGACAATCTGTTCTGTTTTTCCCATACAGGCTGCTGACACAGGTGTCAACAGGTCTCTGTTGGATACACATAAGCCATGGTCATCACAAGCCTACCTCTTGCACTCTGCATTTCGTTTGGGTTGATAAATGCCCTCCACCTGAAATTCCAATACACAATACATGGTTAAGGCAGCAGTTAAGGATGTGACATTACCTCTTGGCCAAAGAATACTTGTGGCGGTGTGATGCTGACATTTATAACTTTGTCTACTGTTCTGTGTTGTATGTGTTGACTTGAATTTCCTCTCTTTATGTTTTTTCCCCTTTGACCCGTACGTAATATGTACTGGTGTGCACATGCACAGTGTGTTCGTGTTTTACGGAGGTGTTACACGAGTGAGTATCTCGTTATGTTTTTCTGTTTTAACCTGGTTCAGCGGTATAAAGGCATATAAGTAATAAACGTCGCGTTTATTAGAACTAACATTGGTAGCAGAGGATGGTTACGAGTTACCGAGTTCCGCCGAAGTTTGACGAGGCCTGGCCGTACGAGTGAAAAATGAATCTGGATTCATTGTATCTGGATGCGGGTTACTGAACTTGACAAAAAGAAACAAGCTCTCGCGGTCGCTTTGGGGCTCAAAGGAAGAGCCCGAGAAACAGCCATGGAAATACCCGCACAACAACTGGACGACGATAACGGTATGCAAACTTCTTCTTTTCCTTTCGGCTTATCCCATTTTTCAGGGGTTGCCACAGCGAGTCAATAACCTCCATCTCACCCTGTCCTGCGCATCCTCACCTCCAACTCCAACCACCTCCATGTCCTCCCTCACTGCATCCATAAATCTCCTCTTTGGCCTTCCTCTATGTCTCTTACATGGTAGCTCCATGTCTAGCATTCTTCTCCCAATATAACCACTGTCCCTCCTCTGAACATGTCCAAACCATCTTAACCTGGCTTCTCTAGCTTTTTCTCCAAACCTTCCTGT
>JAFBJS010006173.1:6329-33779 GCA_016785265.1 Paraplagusia blochii
TAAACATGGTTATATTTCTTCTAAGAAGCCTATTCAGTTGTCTCTTATACACATCTCCCTCAGTGGTACAATGCAGTGTTGGGGGAATGGAACCTAGAACCCTCAGGAAGTCGGCTTCCTTACCACTACGCCACCACTGCCCAAATAAAGGTATTGTGGATTTCTGCATGCCTTCTATATAGGAGTTGATATATACATTAATAATACAATAACACTACAATAACTTGAATCTCTACTATACATATATATGTACACACACACACACACACACACACATATATATATATGTATATATATTTATATATATATGTGAGTGTAGATTTAATTTGTATGTATTACAGGCAGGAAGTAAACATCTTGAGCACAATGGTTGGCGATGAAAAACATCTCATTTCAACCAGGGAAAACCTCCAGATTACAAAAAATTGCGTGAGTGTTGATTTTTTTTTTTTTTTTTTTTTTTTTTTTCTTTCACTTGTTTTTGCATTAACTTTTTTTTTTTTTTTCTTTCACATGAGGTTGAACTGCATTTCCTCAGCTCACATGAGCTGCATATCTTGCTGAAGGGCACCTCAGCAGGGTGGATTTGGCCTGTCAGAGGGAATTGAGCGCAGACCCTTTGGCTGAAGCACTGTGACACCAATCACAACTCCACTGTACTGCTGCAGCCAACAACAATATTTGTTCCAACGCGGGACTGGCACGACACGGAGCAGCACCTAAATGTTTAAATCAAAGATTTAATGTTTGAAAGAAATGTCAGGAGACAGAGCCGGGGTCATTTCAGTGTGGCAGCAGACAATGTTCTCTGACTGCATTTGCCAGAAACAGAAATTGCATGTTGGAAAAAGTGGCTGCCTCACATTGAAAGAGCACGAAATGCATTGATATAATGCGAGGTGACGTTAGAATTCCTCTCGCTGTCCAACACAATGTGGGCACTGTGGAAAACCTGGATGGTGTGACTTTTTTCAGCGTATCCATCATAGCGTCAGAAACCCTGCAGTTCTGACTTCTAGAACTCAGAACTGTTAATCATTACCAGCCGGTTCTATAGGGGCACGGAGGTCATGGAGATATTACTGACTGAAGCAATCGGTGCTGGACGTTCTCAACGGTCATCTCTGAACATACAGTACAGTAAAGAGTATTATTTTTGTCCAAGTCTTTACCAACAATGTGCAACAACTAGATATGACCACAGTCATTTTCAACAAGAGGAACCAGACATAACACATCATCGAAATGACTAAAGTCATTCATAGCCAGGACGTTCTAATCTAATATAGTCTATATTGTTCTTGACGTTACGTTGATTTCCAATTCCATCCATCCAAAAAAATCCAGTTTTACCTTCGTATCCGTCACCAGGTGCAGAGGGAAATTGTCTTTGTCTTATATTGTCCATCTATTTTCAATCTCCTATCCATTATCTTGGGTGAAAAAGTCCGATATCCAAATCACACTGCACCTTACTTGTGATCTCCTTGTGAAGATTCCTGCTAACTAATCCTGGAGACATTGGTTCCAAGCTAAAGCGTCTCTTCTTTTTATATTTTTTCACTTTTGAAAAAATATCTGTTTTGACATCTTCCACTTCTTCTCCTCTTCTCCTCCATTTGTCTTGCCTTTCCCCCCTGTTCTCTGTATATTCTACTCTAACTCCAACTACCCCCATGTCCTCCCTCACTGCATTCATCAATCTCTTTGTCTCCTACCTGATAGCTCCATCTCTAGGATCAATCTTCTACCACTGTCTCTCCTCTGAATATGTCCAAACCATCTTAATCTGTCTTCTCTAGCGTTGTCTCCAAACCTTCCTGAATGAGTTGTCCCTCTAATCACCTCGTTCCTGACCCTGTCCATCTTAGTCAATCCTAGAATCTCAGCATCTTTGAGAAGGTTTATATGGGCTACAGAAGCCAAGCTGTGTCATTCCCTCTGTTTTGAATTTCCAAATTTCAAGACTTCGATTGCATTTTCAAGTTTTCCAAAATCACTTTTCCGATCACTTACACCGTCCACACTAGAAGACAAGCTTGTGATCCACAGCATAAGCTGTATTTTCATTGATTTTTGCCAAAGAGCAGTTGCTGTTTTTACTTGCTGCTCAGTCTTTTCCATGACTTGACCTGCACCGAGTGTCCACTAGAAGTTAATAAGTCCTTAATGTTTTCTTACATTCAGAATTATGAGCCACGGAGGGTTTTTTTTTTTAAAAAACATCTGATGTCTGAGGTCATGTGAAGGTTTTTTTTTTTTAGAGTGCAGGATGTTTTGATTATTTGGGAAAAAAGGGGGCACTGTTTGAACTTATTATTTGAAAATGTTTGAGTTTATTGTAAAAATAACCATACAACATAGCTGCAGTCCCTTGTTTATAGCGCTCTGCCCTCACGTGTGTGTGAAGACGCTGTCTCCGCAGACAAAAGACGAAAGCGAACCCATCAGGGTCAGGTTCCTGTGTGAAGTGTCTGGTGATTGCTGGTCTGTTCTGAGGACGCTGCCGGACAGAGAGGTGAGAGGCAGGTTAATTACTATCCTGAGAGAGAGAGAGAGGAGAGGAGAGGAGAGGAGAGGATGCTCAGATGCTTTACCTCGTCTTTGTGGTCCCCAGGCTTGGGTTTCCTGACAAGACAGGTTTCAGCAAAAAGCCGCAAGTCAGGCAGGAGTGGCAGCAGGAGACGTATAGTCTTGGTTAATTACATGTTAAGAGAATTAAAAAAAAAAAAAAAGATGAACAAGCAAATTTAACTTATGTTGATTATATATAATGTTGTACAGTGTATGGATAAGAGACAGACAGACAGACAGACAGCAAACAGACAGACAGGCAGATACTGTAGGTAGATAGATTTGATTAAGGACAAAAGATAAGTACAATAACATACAAAAATACAATAGTTACAGATATGGGTAAAGTTTAAGTATACAAGACCTGACAGTGAACAGTAGATGCTAGTAGTTCTGTAGACTTGTAGTAGAGACATAGGTTAATGTAGTAGTAATAGTGTGGATTAGTATGAAATAGTTATTGCTGTGTGTGGCATTGTTGTGGCATCGCAATAACTATTGTTATTATACTTCACTATGTCAATATTACTACTGTGTTATGTTTATAATTGTCAATCTCAGTGTGTGTATATTTATTAATATATATTCATTTGTATATAGAAATATACACACATACATATATATGTATACATACACACACATGCTCATATATATATATATATGATACTTTCGGGTGCATCATGTGGCACATACAGTGTATACATCCATACAGTACATATAATATAGTACATTTTTGAAGTATAACATATATATATATATAAATATAATGGTATAAGGTTGAGGTCCTTTAACAGGTCCATCATGTATGACTTAAAAAGTTACAATAAAATAAAATGGAACAAAACAAATAATAATAAATTAACTAAATATGATTTTTATTATTACTATTTGAGAACCCAAGTGCCATTTATTGTATAGTTGTTGTCTCCGCTCTGCTTTTCTAGACGCCCACTCAATTGTTTTTAGTGTTTTTCAATAATATTCAAAGATTACTTTAGAAAACTATTAGGAATTTACAGATAATGTTCAGATAAACTTTATTTTTCCTTTTTCAGAGTCACTGTACTGGGTGTACTTTGTGAGATTGATACAGTACTGCAACAGAGATTAACATGACACTGCAAAGTTCACCGCACAGACACAGTTGGCTCTGCTACACTGTGCTATAATACCATTATTCTAAATGTCAGTTTTCTTCTCCCAAGGAACATAAAAATACTTGTTTTGGCTTTTTGTGGACCATCACAGATGGAGTAAAAGTTCTTCAATTATTATTTTCTTTGGTTTAATGTCAATACATATTGAATTTAATAAGTGTCCTTACATGTAATTACACTGTATTGGATAAGATTAGATTAAACTGTATTGAGAGCACACTGGAGGGATTGGGTTACTGCGCTTGAAACTTTTGTTAACGTTTGTGCAGAGAGGGAGACGGACTGGGGGAGTTGGTTATATAACCACAAATGTTTTAATCAAGCCGCTTAGATACTTCTCAGTCACTGTCATTATTTTCCACCCTGAAGCTAAAAGGTCTTAAAACATCTGTACTCTGTCTGTCTGTAAAGAAACAAAAACAGCCCTAATGCTGATTTGCACTTTTTGGAATCACAGTTTCAGTTCCGAGGGTGTGTGTCCTGAGAACACACCGCTCTGTTTGGGTTCGTTTCCCTGCGCCGCAGGACGGTGCAGTTTGTTTTCCTGACGTTCATTAAGTAAATGAACAGGTGCTTCCTCTCCTTAAATCTTCATTCGCCGCTAATGATTTGAAGTGTTTCAATTATCAGACCATTAGAAACAGGAAGTGGAGAGTCGTGTGGACGCAGGAGAACCTTAGGTGAGCGTAACAGAGAAAAGTAAACTGTGATTCAGGAGAAAGAGAAGCAAACTTCACATGGAGTGTTTTTAGAGCAGAATGTATTTTTACTGAATTACTGATGATGTTTGTTCTGTTACCACAGCATCATCAGTGTTAATGAACCTATTTATTAATGACTGGAGGACGACTAAAATGAGCTGCGGTGTTTCTTTTTCCAAGACCTTTTGTGTGGTAGAGGGTAAAAGTTAAGAGTAAAGTAAATACATTCTAGGGAAACATTATTTAACTTCATGCTTCGGGCCAGGAGTGCCCAAATGTTTTTTTTCTGCAATGATGAAAAAAATACTCCTGTAAAAAAACAACAAAATAACAAAGCAAATCAAAATATATATGGAGTGGTTTTACAGCATGTGCTAAATATAGCCAGAATCTTACAATGGTCTTACAAGACCAAACACTAGTCAAATAACAAAGTACTATATAACATTTAAAAATAAAAAAGAATAGGAAATCAATTTTCAAAAATGACAAATGCACTATATATATAAATAAAGTGCATATATATGTATATATGTATATATAAATAGATATATACATATATACATATATTCCATTTGTGTTAAAATGCATTTGATGTTGTCAAAATTTGGCTTAATACAACATTTCTGTAAAATTAAAACAAACAAACAAAAATCAATGTTAAATAATGATATGATAATGATAATTAAATAATAATATAATATAATAATTAATGTTAAATAATAATTAATAAAACATATAAATGATAAATACTAATTAATTTTAATAAATTTCCAAAAATAGCAAAATATACAATATTTGATATACGTTTGGTAAAACAAAATCTGTATACATTATTAAAGCTAAAAATGATATCCTAGAACAGCAACCTTATTTATAGGTCATGTACAACCTCATCTGATATCAAGTGGATTGACCCAGTTTGATCACAACATTATTAATTATATAACAAGAAGTCCGAGATTATCTCCTTTGTTTCAATGTGGAAATACACAAGTATAATATCCCCGTTAGTATTGATTCATTCATTTTCATCTGGGTCTCATGACTGACACCCAAATCACACTGTGACTCTTCCTGTGGGTGCTGAAGCCACTGGAAGTTATTTGTCCCAGCTCGCCTGTCCTCAAGTGCTGTCTCTTTTCACTTCACTCTATTCTACAAAATACATCCAACAATGTAAGATGCCAACAATGACAACAGTGTTTGTGTATCTGCTTATATTATTTTAATAAACTGTCGAGCATGCCGCTTTTTTGCCCGCAGGCTGTTAGTGGGCAGTAACAGAAGTTATATCCTGTGAGTGAGAAGAAAGGAGCGTTCCAGGTCTCTCCTGTTGGGTGGACCTGGGTTCAGCTGTAAGGTGTGATACCAGTCCTAGCACCATAAATTTTTTTTTTTAAATTACAACTTCAACTTTTACAAGCAAGCACACATGAAAACAAGAATAAGAAGCAATGTTCAATAACAGAGAGAGATTCCCCCTGCCCTTATAGACCCTCACATCGGCTGAGGAACGACTCCCAAAAACCCAGACAGGAAAAAAGAAAGACCCTCAGGGTGATTGACAGTGGAGGGGATTCTCACCAAGGACCGACAGGTGGCCAAACAACAGTCAAAACTTCTTTATGTCTACAAGTAAAAAGAAAGGACATTATAAAGTCCATTAATAGTCTATTCAAGTTCATATGCTCCATAAGGCAAAGTCCTGGTTCCAGATCACAGACACTAGGCGCTAGGGGACACACTTTTCAAGACTTTTCACTCTTAACATTATAGTCTGATAGACCAGAGGTTTTCAAAGTGTGGGGCTGGCCGCCCTGGGGGGGCGCAGTGCGATGCTGAGTGCGATGCACGCGCCCCGCGTGTGACCCTGGGGAACATGCTTTTTTTCCGCCGTTTTTATGTTATAATTAATAAAACATATAAATGATAAATACTAATTAATTTTAATACATTTCCAAAAATAGCAAAATATACAATATTTGATATACAAAGAAAGGACATTATAAAGTCCATTAATAGTCTATTCAAGTTCATATGCTCCATAAGGCAAAGTCCTGGTTCCAGATCACAGACACTAGGCGCTAGGGGACACACTTTTCAAGACTTTTCACTCTTAACATTAGAGTCTGATAGACCAGAGGTTTTCAAAGTGTGGGGCTGGCCGCCCTGGGGGGGCGCAGTGCGATGCTGAGTGCCCCGCGTGTGACCCTGGGGAACATGCTTTTTTTCCGCCGTCTTTATGTTAACAAGGATACAAATTTCTTCTTGCTAGGGGGGGCGTAACAACAAAAAAAGGTTTGGGAAGCACTGTGATAGACCAATTGTTCTCTCAACTTTCAGATTTTCTTTAAATGAAAAATTGCACAAATGGGACGTGACATTGATTCTATTTGAATGAAGTAATTCAGTAAAACTGAAGTAAATGTTTTCAGTGTATTAATCTGGTCTGGACCAAATCACCCATGGACTGGCACTAGTCCCTGGACCACTGCTTGGGAACTGTTACTTTAGACCCGGGGTCTCAAACTCAAATAAGCTGATGGCCACCACCCGCACTATCATTTCACCAAAGAGCCACGTTAGCTTTCAGTGTTCAATACAAAAGAAAACATTTAATAAAAAAAAAGAGTTTTTAAGAACTATAGGATTTACCATAATATGTGGAGGAAAAAAGCTATAAAATATGATTAATAAATTCAACATTCACATCAAGGTGTGGGCCAGAAAATATTACTCCACGGGCTGCAAAATGGCCCACGGGCTGCGAGTTTGAAACCCCTGCTTTAGACTTTTTGTGTTAGAAAAAGAAATCTTCATCAACCTGAGATGATGTTGTCAAAATACATACACATATTATGACGTGCAAGCTGACTGACAGAACACGTTGCTGCTACCTGCTCCTCTTCCCCCTCTTTATCCCCATCCTCTTCATCACCCTGCATTTCAATAATTCACCACAGTCACAGTTGGCAAATGAAACAGGGAAACGATGTAACGCTCTGGAGGAAGAACCTGATCCTGTTCCTGACAAGCTCAAGTGTGAATATGACAATCTGACACCCGGGCAAACAAACGGCCATCTGTCATCATTATAAGTGGAGCTTCATGTGCTGCACTTAAGAGGAGGCCTGAATCTTTTATGCTCCAGCGCCAATTAAGCTGCAACAATTATCCAGTGAATTATTCAGACCTGTTTGGAAACCAGATCACCTCTTCACAGACACACCCACTGCTTCCAAGGCTGGGGCCGTGGCAGCAGTGTTCTCCCCCGGTGTTACTAATTCATATATTTTCATGAGCTCATCTTGTTTTTCGTGTCAGCGTCTTCCCCCTTCAGCGACGCCAGCTCTTTGCTTATTCATATTCCCGGGCCTGGGACAATAGGAACCTCTTCAAACTCCATAACAGTTAATCCTCTGGATGTAAAAGTCACCTGTCTCAGGTGTTTGGTGGAGAGAATGTCAGTTGAAACACTATCGCTGCAATGGAAGCAGTGAAAAAATGTTTTTTTTTTTTTTTTTTTTTTTTTTGTTGGTTTGACAGGAGCTGACGGTACTTAGAGGCGCTCTGACAGCTCCGGGAGGTCCAGGTTTCCTCCTTTATGTGCAGGAGGGTGTGTGGAAATTAAATCATGCAACAGGGGATTTGATGACACGTAATATTCATTTTTAACAGGAGTCAATAATATCGGCGGTATCCTGTGACTAATCCCAAAATCTGGCACAGAGAAGCAGGGTGGAGGGAGAGTGGTATCACAGAGTGATCACATCATCGTCATCAACTTCGGCGTCTCCTGCTGCTGCTGTAGTCACTGGAGAAACCAGCTGAAAGAAACCAAACCCACAGGGAGGAATGTGATTTCCCAAGGATTAAAATGAAGAGAGAAAAAAACTACACGGAGACTATACTTAATATTTTCTGGTATATACAAATATATTTCTATACATTCGCTGACTTTACTTATTCTGATTACTTATCCATTTTTTTTTCCAGGGCTGTGACCTGAAGCAGGAGAGACGGGATAAAAAGTAAAAAAAAGTCAAAGTCAAAAAGGAGAAGAGTAGGAAAAAACTTTTTTACATATATATAAACTATTATGACAGTAATATATTTACAACTTTAAAAAGACTGTGAGTAAAGTCATAAAATACAGTGAAATAATGAGGATGGTAATGGCATGAAATGTGTGAAGGTGGTGGCGTGAAATTCCAGAGTGAAATTGATTAAATAGAAAATTTGAACAATTTAATATTTTATTTGTCATCTACAAGTAAATATATTGTCTTTGTCTGTATAATAATCTGGATAATTGTTGCATTATTTCTTTAATAGTTGTGATTGTCTGTAGGTGGAGTTTATCAGTGTCAGTAACACCTGTGTCCCTGTCATCAGTCTTACCTGTCTCACACTGTATATAAACCTGTCTTTGCAGGACAATTGTGTTTATGTCTTTTCTTCCTGCGAACCCTGAGATCTGTTTGATTGTTGAGACTCCAGTAAGTTGAATTTTTTTTTATTTTTAATTTTTATTTTATGAATAAAACCTGCGCCTGAAGGGAGTTTACGTTGTTCTGTGTTTAGGTTCTGCCTGCTTTCTCTGCATCAGTGTTTCCGGATGACTGAATTTTGACCTTGAGGTGAATTCCAAGAGATTTCTCTTTTTGTGTGTCTGTCTCACCTTCTGTTTTTAAAGATTTTCTTTTATCTGTTTTGTACCTGACTGTTCTGTCATACTGTAATTTTTCTTTTTTCAGACACATAGAGTGAAACTTGCTGTCTTTATATCTTTCACAAGTTCTTACTTAGAACTGGAACCAGATCTGAGCATGTGTCAGTAACCCCTGGCCAAAAAAAAAAAAAAAAAAAGAATCTGGTGGCAGCTGTGTGTGAAAAAGTGTTAGTTTTGCTGCTGTTGGTGACTGACAGTAGGTTTAATATTTGATGAGGACCTGTGGATGAAGTCAGGTTTGCTCTGAGTGTGTGTGATGCAGGGAAACACCCAAAGCCACAACTATTGTTCTCCTCACTGTCCTGCCCTGCTGTTCACACAGGATAGTTTCACTACACACACACACACACACACACACACACACAATGTAGTGAGAGGAACAAAGGTCCGTGCGGTCGCTCCTCTCTGTCAGTTGATCTTCACCACAGCGCCGCTGAGAAGTGATGGATACAATAAACAGATGCTACGTTTACAGCAGATAATATTATAATGAAACCATAAATTGCTCGGAAGATTCTCAGTCATCCAAGTGTTCAGCTCAGTAGACCGGGATGGTGCTGTGCTCAGAGCACCTGGCAGTTGGTGGACTCAAACCTGGAACCTTCTGGACCCAAGTCCGGTTCAACCAGCAAGCCACAAATCCCCAAATATATCAGAATGGTTAAAGATTGTTTACTGAAGATTGTTGTACTGTTCTGACCTTGTGGTCACTCAAGAATGTGCTTAGAAATTAAAGAGAATAAAGCTATTTGTTAGATGATGCAAAAAGACAGCAGGTATCATCAGCTGTTTTGGCTGAAAGACCAGATAAATTGACCGAAGGCTAACTACGTAACAATCATACTGAACAAATGACATAAAAAAGGACATGTCTCAAAGAATTACATCTTCAAATTAGCAACATTGACACAGTGTGACAGTGAAAAACAATAGCTGGGCAGCCGTCTATAAAGGTTAGCCTTGATGTTGCCAAGTAAATCAACTCTACACGAGCAAGAAAGTTTCCTGGAGTCCAAATGTTTCTCCTGATCCCCGAACTGATGAATGAGGCAGGAACACTCCACTATATAAACTGTATTAAATGTGTTTTATATTATACAGTGTTCCCTCTCTGTTAGTGGTTCTCCTCAGTGCATTGCGGACTTCTGAAAAAGTGCAGTCTTGCAAAAGTTCCCACCGTATTGTGTGAATTTATGGTTAAAAGTTGTTATTTTTTACGTGTTGCCTTAAGTGCAATTGGGATGTTTTCACCTGCTGCAGCTGCTTTACTTCCAACTCTGTTGTATTATTCTGGAGGAAAGGCTAATCCAGTCCAAAAAAGGTTGATAACAGTGGGAGAAGTTTATAATGGGGAAATACCAGGGCAGTAGGTGGCTTAGTGGTTCAGGAAGTGGACTTGGGTCCGCAAGGTCCCCAGTTTGAATCCCCCTACAGCCACGTTACCACTGAGGTCCACTGAGCATGGTATCGCCCCCACGCACTGCTCAACGGGCGCTCAAAAGCTGCCCACTGCTCACTGATGATGGGTTAAAAGCAGAGGCCAAATTTCGTTGTGCGCTGTGGTGTGAATCACGTCACAATGACAAAAAAAAAATAAATTGCATTTACCCAATGTTCAGTGCACCTTTGAACCTGGAACCCGTCATAACCAAGTCTGGTTTCTTTACCACTAGGTTCCTCCACCACCGCCTGGTACCTAAGATACATAATATATAACTATCTTGCTTCTAGGTCTGCGCAGATTCTCATTCATCAGCAACTGGACTTCTTCTGTTTAGGGTTGAAAGACGTTTCATTCATCAACTGAGGAACTTCATCAGTTTCTGGTTGATGTCAGAGGGAACTCTGGTAGTTCTACCCTTCTTGACCAGTGGTTCTCAACTGGTGGGTCCCAACCCAAAAAGTGGGTCGCGAACAGCAGTTCAAAAAGTATGTTGTACGAATAATAATTGAAAGACATGACTTTTCAAAGGAGTTTTTTGTTTTTTTTTTGGAAAATTTATGTGCTTGGTTTGAATTCTATGAGAGCAGGTTGCGACTTCATGACCACAGGAAAATCCAGAGTGAGACCAGTTGAGAACCACTGCTCTTGAGGAGTAGAACTGCTAGAGTTCCCTCTGACATCAATCAGAAGTTCCTCAGTTGAGGACTGAAACGTCTTTCCACTCTAAGAAGAAGTCTAGTTGCAGACAACTAAACCCTTTTTGGATATCTTGCTTCTACTTTGCGTTTTTTTCCCTTTTCACACTGGGGCTTGTGAAGCATAAACAAAGTAATAAAGCTGAATAATAATAATTCAACTGCGTCTCTAAGTGGACAGTGTTATTCTTGTTGTCCCACAACTTTTTTTCCTCTTCCATGTCTTGTTTCGGACTTTCCCCTACATGAGGAGGAGTAACATCCCTTTCTGATAGTGATGATAGCATCTGCAGGCGCGTTCACACTGATCTGAGGTCAGATGGCGGTGATGTAGTGGAGCACAAAGCCTGAGAAGAAATATACAGTATCACATGTCCTGCAGGTGTTTCTTTGAGCTTGAGCAGGAGTCTTCAGGGTTTACTGGAGGATTTGAAGGGCTTCTCTCCTTGCATCACAGTTGGCAACGTGCCTAAAGGAATCAACAGTTATTTTTATGACGGTCAGAGAGGGACAGGAGACAGGGAAGATTGACAGGCTGGAACCAAACTCTGAAAATGATCCCTCTCCCTCTGCATCCTTTTTAGCACTGCTCTTAATCCACGGACCTTCTCTGAATGGACTGGTCTGTGAACTAGAGAGACCAGACCGAGGTCTCGTCTCCACTCCTGAGACGATGAGGGTTTGGTTTTTTCACGTGTCTGTGATTTCACTTTGTCGGTTGATCTCCAGAGATTGTCTGAACAAAATGTATAAACAGAGATCCACTTTGCAAAGATGGCATGACTGTAAAAAGCCAAAGTTATATCTTACACATAATGATGCACATTAAATCTCAATTTTCAATTCCTTACGTTTTTTTTTTTTTGGCAGCAGTGGTGGCCTAGCGAATCAGAAAACTTGGGTCAGCAAGGTTTCAGGTTCTGATCTACCAGCTGCCAGGTTGCCACGGAGGTGATCATGGCACCGAAACTTCCTGTGGTCTCACCACCCACGGGAAGGCTCACCATCTCAACATTATATCA
Organism: Paraplagusia blochii; assembly: GCA_016785265.1. NCBI lineage: Eukaryota > Metazoa > Chordata > Actinopteri > Pleuronectiformes > Cynoglossidae > Paraplagusia > Paraplagusia blochii. The sequence goes on from JAFBJS010006173.1 coordinate 18,658, forward strand.
TCAACCTTGTGGTTCCTCTGGCAATCGAACACTCTCTATTACCCACTTAACTTCGCCTGCAGGTGTACAATTACCTATTGCCTCTCTTTTAATTCTTTTATTTATTCTTTTCTTTGCACAGTCGCTGATTTTCTTTTAAACCCATTTCCTGGCTCCCTAATTTTTGTGCTGTTTTTTGTTCTTCTCTCACTGTTTTTTATCCTTCATGCTTCCTTCCTTCCTTCCTTCCTTCCTTCATTCACCCTCTTATCCATTCCTAGGTCAGGTCAGCAGTCTCCACGACTGCCACACAAATCACACTGCACCACACTGTGAGCCGTCCTGTGGTTGGTGCCCACTGGAATACATGCTTCATTTATTCCTTTTTTTAACTTTATATCTATTTTCTGTTGAAAATAAACCACAATCTTCGATAAATAACAAAATTATAGTATTTTTTATCTTTCAAAAACTCAATTAATCATTAATCTATTTCGTTTTCCTATCTCGAGGTCTCAGCTTCACTAGGTTTAACGGAGAAAACATTTATCCAAACCAGACTCAACAGACAGTTACGTCATCCTCACCACCAGCAATACAACACAAATAAAATAGAAACACGTTTCCGACATCATTTGATATTTTCCAATCAAAGCAGACAGAGAAAATGGAAACAACTATAGAGAATCACTATTCAGACGTTATGAGCAAAGCGAAAGACAGAAGTAAACTTTATCCACACCTTCTGCACCAGGTCTGTCCGACTCCCGTCACCTTGTCGACTCTCTGCCTATGCAGGTTTATTGGTTCCAGGGTGGGAGTCGGTCCAAACATTACTAGTAACATCAGTGTCAGTAATTTAATGCTCAGGTGTGAATGGATTCTCAAACAAGCTGGGGAGGCCCCCGGCGAGGCTTGGAGCAGGAGGGCCATGGCCAGCCACAGGTTTAAATAAATAAGCCCCTGAGCCGACACGTCGGCAGCTGGGGCCCAGACCAGAACCCAAGGTGTTTGTGTTGTGACTTAGAGCGGCATCGAGAAGGAGGCTGCACAGGTCTGTTGGGTTTCCTGGGAGAAGAAGAGTTAAGGAAAAGAAAAGCAAGGAGAGGAGAAGATGAGTTGATTGTCAATAAGACCTTAAGTGGAGTCAGAGCTCCTACCATGTGGGGGCAGTCTTTAAATCCCGGGATAAAACTACATATATTTTATTGTTAATTATAGAGCATTTGACTGAGTGTACCAGATAGGTTTGTCTCAGTCTTTCTGCTTGTCCCTTATTAAGTGGTTGCCACAAAAAAAATAAATATTTTCTGCATCTATCAATCTCTTTGTCTCCTACCTGGTAGCTCCATCTCTAGGATTATTCTTCTATAAATGTACCCACTGTCCCTCCTCTGAACATGTCCAAAACCCAATCTAGATTTCTCTCCAAACCTTCCTGTCTGTGTTGTCCCTCTAACCACCTCATTCCTGATCCTGTCCATCCTTGTCTCTCCTAAAGAGAATCTCAGCATCTTTAACTCTGTCTCCTGTCTTCTACCTATTCCCAGTGTCTCTAATCATTCCATCATGGCTGGTCTCACAACTGTCCTGTAAACCATTCTCTTCACCTTAGCTGACTCTCTTCTATTAAAGATCAGTGGTGCTAAATAGTTAAAGACTGATAATCCATTCATCCCTCTTTGTCTGCTGACCCATTCGAGGGGCAGCAGTTTTCACAATCACCACTCAAATCACACCGCATCATATCAGCCCCCTGTGAACTTCCCTCCACGGTACGAGCCAATCGGAAAGCACCAACCATCCTTACTGGGATTCAATCCCTTCCAGGAGGTGAACCCTGAAATTCCACACCAAAGACCTTGACTTTGGGCCAAAGCGTCATTGATAATATGTTTTGAAAAAAAGAGAAGCATCAAATTCTAATATGTGTTGTGCCAACACAACACGATACATTTCTGGATTATCAGTCTTTTTCTGGTTTTGGTGGTTTCTGGTTTTCTGGTTTGGTTTGATAACAAACCAGTGTTTCCCAAATGTTATTACTGGGGACCTACATTAAAAGTTACAAACCTTCAGGGCCATGTAGGTCAATAGACATCATACATGACCATCATACATAAATAAGGATATTTTATTGTTGACCGAGTGATTTCAGACCAATTAGTATTGGTCAAGATATAACCAAAGAAAAAGTTATTGGTTAGTCAACCAGCAAAATTATTGAATTCCAAGGAGACATGAAGAGAGACCTCCTCTTCCTGAGAGATGCCTTATAACACATGTGTTAAACTCATGCCTGGGGTCCAAATCTGGCCTGCCTTGTAATTATATTTAACCTATGAGATCATATGAAATATAAACTTGAGTTGCCTACCCCCCCAGAAAAACACTCTACATCAGTGGGCCCAACCACTGGGTCGTGGAATGGTACTGGTTCATAGGTCAATAGGTACCAGGTCGTAGAAAGATAAAGCGTATCTTACAAAACAGGGTTTTATTGTGAAAAATTTCTGGATCCCTTTGTGATCATGTATGTGGGCCAGGTCCAATATGTTTGATAAACGACAACTTGCATCACTCTTGTGCCGCCTGGCACAGAGTATGTATTGTCTGATCTAAGATGTCCACCCTATTGTGGCTCTTAATGGAGGCAATGAAGTCTTAAAAACTGTTTCACCACATGGAGGTAAATATTTCTCTATCAAAAGAAAACCATGACTAAGTGATTATTGACTATGTATACTAATTAATATGCATACATAGTTGAAGAATGTTGATTATCATACTTTTAAAATAACAATTTTATGCCGGATATTTGATTTTATTTAGGGGTACTGATCCTGAGCATTCCTGTGTTTATCGTATTAACAGCTTTTTGTTCTTCTTCCTTTCGGCTTGTCTCAGGGCTTGCAACAGCAAGTCAACAATTTCCATCTCATGTGAACTAAACATTTAATATTACGTAGATTTTAAACAATGCTAAAAAGTTTTTTAATCAGGATAAATTAATGTAAACTCCCAGGAAACATGATGTAATATGATAAAATATATATATATATACATATATACATATATATATATATATATATATATATATATATATATATTGTGATCCATTCATGAAACAAGCTAACAAACCATTGGCTTTTATTACACTTTGTAAAAATTATATTTTCTTGTTTATCTGGGTCAATTCTCTGATTATTTAATCGGGTTATTTAGGTTTAAAAACCCCATATGTAGTCTGTCATGGTAATTCTGATTTATGTTCCTAATTGTTCCATAGTTGTCATCTTTCAAAGAGGATCCTGCCAGAAAAATTTGGATTTTGACTTTTCAAAACCCATCATGTTGACAGCGGAACAGAAGGAACCGTGGCCTCGGGGCTGAGGGTGGTGGTGAATGTGGAGGGGGAGACTTTTCACACATTGTTTGTCTGTTAGCCTGTTGCTACGGACTCAATGGCTTTTGAACTTGAGAGGTGTGGAGGCATGAACACCTGTGTGACACCCCCCCCCCAACACGACCCAAATGCCTGGATACCTTTCACCTGGCCTCACTCTGCGCCACTCACTGCGTAGAGCAGAAGAAAAGGAGAGTGAGACGGAGAAAGGAAAGTATCCCAGGAGTTGTCAGTGTAAGGTCAGGGGTCCGGGGTTAGGCGTGGAGGAGGGTATGTCAGGTGTTAAGTGGAGCAGACAAGGCAGCGGAGGACTTGTTAAATGCCCTACTTGCCGACCTGCTCACCTGTAGCCAGGTGGGAACACAAAGGAGGAGGGTTTTAGTACAAGATTAGCCAAACAGGATGAAGATCAGGGGCGCAGGCGGCTAGGAGAGAAAGGTGTCAGTGACGGAACAACATTATGAAACAGACAAAAAAAAAAAAAAAATTATTACAAAATCAAGTAATATCTAAACCTGGTGCCTCAAATCGTGGCCTGTGGACCATTTGCGGCCCATGGACAGATAGTTTGTGGCTACCTCCTTGATATGAATATTTGATTAGTGCTGCATACAAGATATCCAAGGGGTTTCCACCACAAGTCAACAATGCTGAAAATAGTTATGTTGGATGCATTCACTAGTAAACACTGGGTGAATGAAAATATTGCAGTGGAGACATTCCGTAGTTGTGCTATTCACTTTTATCCAACACAGTTTTCTCATCAGAAAATAGATTTACTGCAATGATCCACGTACTGTACTACAGTGTAGCATTGTGTGCTTCACCAATTAATATAACGTATGGTACCTTTTTATATACAGTATGTATTTTTTTCCCCCCATTTTTCCTTAAGTTCCTTTTGGTAAATCATATGGTTCTCAAACCCTGGTCCACAAAACCACCGTCTGGATCATTTCCTCTGTTTTTTCTTTCTTTTGTCTACTCATATTTAACATTGCATTTACTGTCTATTTATAAAATATCTTTTTTTCTTTCACTTGTATTGAACATTGATAGCTGATCTTGGCCCTCTGGTGAACTTTGACAACACAGTGGCCCTCAACTTATTTGAGTTTGAGGCCCCCTATTTAAGCAGTAATACACTGTATCATTTACACATACAGTCATGGAAAAAATATTAGACCACTCTGCTGTTTTCTTCAATTCCTTGTTCATCTTAATGTCTTGTTCCACTGAAGGTTTATCACCTGGGGGAAACAATGAACACAAAACCTGTCTCTTATACACATCTAGATGTGTATAAGAGACAGCCATCCACCCATCCATCCATCCATCCATCCATCCATTTTTTTCCAAAACTTAATGTCTAGTTGCCAAACTAAAACCTGTAATGTTTGACCATGACCTGGATTACAGAGAACCTTAATCTACACATACAGTCATGGAAAAAATGATTAGACCACTCTGCTGTTTTCTTCAATTCCTTGTTCATCTTAATGCCTTGTTCCACTAAAGGTTTATCACCTGGGGGAAACAATGGGGAAACAATGAACAAACCATGCAATGACTAAAAGCACTGTATTTGTGAGTACAATGTTATTGCTAGTGATGTAGGAACAGAAGTGATTTTTGTCACTGTCAATAAAACCATGCAAAATGGCCAAAAATCAGCTCTGAAATTAAACTGAATTATGAGCCTTTTTGTTGTTATTATATTTGTCCAGATTAATGTAGATTAGGCGGACTTAAGTGGAAAGAAATTAAAGAAAGAGTGGTCTAATATTTTTTTCCAGGACTGTAGATGGGGATCATATATTAGATTTTACATTTTACCATGTAAAATCCAGTGTCAATGTTAAAATTTACGTACAAATAAGGAAAAAATTGTGGTCCCCCCAATAAAACACCCTACATCAGTGGTCCCCAACCACCGGGTTGTGGAATGGCACTGGTCCATAGGTCAATATGTACCAGGTCGTACAAGCAAATACGACGGAATAAGCAAAAAACTGTGGTCCTGATTATATATATATATATATTTTGTTGGTCAAGAGTGAAAGGCACCTGTACAGTGTCCTTGTTTACCATGGCTGTCTGTGATTAAATAACAAAGACAACACTCGCACTACAGCATTGCCACGAGAACAAACTTGGATAAACCCATCAAACAGCTGATTAAATGAGGACACACAGGTGGAATTAGTTCAATATCATGACTGAGGATTGGGTTTCAGCTGATGTTGAGGCTTATTTGCTTTTAATTAATAATCCTGATCTGTGACAGTCAGATGATTGATGTGCAGGGAGTGGAGAGAGGTTCTCCTCAGTCAAGATGCCGCTGGCATCGACGGGCCGTTATCCTGACGATGCAGTATGGAAGCACATGCAGTCATTGATGAAAACCTATCCCAGTGAGGTATTTTCCCTAAACTCAAGTTATGAGCTCTTACTATTGAAACATTTACTTGTAACTTCCAGCAAATTATAAATGCCACACATGAGTGCAGATGTTATCAAACACACACAGAACAAATCACCCTGAACAAACCAGTCAGTCCAGATGTCATTAATCAAGATCACCCCTGACAGCTTCGCCTGCATCAAATCAATCGTATGCAAACACTTGACGTAGCTCATCATTATCTTGTCCTCAGTTACTGGTATTAACTGGTCTTTAGTATCAGTCAATACAGCTGCACCTGGAAATACACAGGTGAAACAATGGATTAGCTTATATTTACGTCATGGGTTATACCACACGTGTTTGCTTTATCACTGTCTTATATGTTTCTGGTTTTTGGAAAATGCTTTTGTCTCTTGGTGATTTTCGTACCTTCTGATTTAATTATCTTTTTTTTTTTCTTTTTTGTAAAAGTTACCGAAGGTCCGCTCCACACTCTGAGGCAGCTTTTTAAGTGAGCGGCTATTGTTCATGTGATTGTGGCCCCTCACTCTTTAAGTTCTTCCAACCAGGAAATGTTTAACTGGGCCTAATTAGCTGTTATTCCCTGCAGTGCGTGGCTCTGGCAGCTCTTGTCTGCGGCTGATCTGACAGGAGTCATGCCCTCTGGGATTGTACGTATCAATTATGGGGCCTTTCACAGTAAGGCATTTCGGGGGAACATTAGAGCAGCTCAATCCAGGGTCGGATCATTGAGGGACTTCAGGGCTTTGAAATCAGACAAGGCGCATTGATGTGTTTTGTTGAAGAGAACGAGAAGTTGAGTTGATCCACATTTCTAGGGACTCACAGCCTCCTATTCCCCACAGACAGTGCTGTACTCCCTCTGCTGCTGTTCTTCTGTAAACACAACTCTTGATGGTCTTGTTAGTTTTTTTTGTTCAGTTTTTAGTTCAACTGACTGTTTAGTAAACCTGTCATAAAACTTTGTTGGGATAACAATTGTAGTTTGGGTCGTTTGAATCAGTGTTACCACTGCCTAAAGAATTCTCTTCTTTGAGCAAGATTTCTAACTTTTCTCTCCATCATTTATCCAGTTCATTCTTCTGCCTTTCCCTTTCTGCATTCTTTAGATATAGTGATATCTAAAGAATGCAGAATGCTGCTAACATCATCTTTAGCCGACTTAGTCTATTCTTGGAAAAGTGTCTTTACCAGGAATTCTATAATTTTTCACCCTTATCTCGTATATTCAATCTGTGTTCAGTCTTACCCCACTGTACCGTCCAGTCAAAATTTGACATACGCAAAATACAATGTGTCCTCTCTTCATCGCAGTTCTCTTTTTGCAATTTTCACAAATCCAATGTTGTAAAACTTTGTCTATACGTACGTAACTTTTGGCTTCAACAAGTGGATCATTATTGGCATGCAAGTATTATTGGCATACACATCTGTTACTCTGTTACTCTATTGTCTCATGCTAGGTAGCATCTCTTAGCATCTCCCCTTGTTTGATGGCCATATTCTTGTCCGCTATATTTATTTAATATGTATTTCAAACATTTAAAATATCCAACTCTGTTGTTGTACGACAGTGTTGGGAAAGGGTGAAACAGTCTAAAGAGGGTTGATAACAGTGGGGGAAGGTTTGTAAAAAGTTTGTAAAAGGTTTGTAAATATATGCAGAAATAATTTCAAAACAATCGTGTATTTGCTTGAGGAGATACAAATACTAGATACGTGTTCTTATGTATTGTATATGTGTGTACCTATGTGGATATACTGTATGTAAAAAGTTGTAGATATGTATGTGTATATGCGTATCTGCATATATATGTATATATTTATATGTATAGGTGTGTATATATGTATATATAAATAGATACATATATACAGTACATGTATGCATATTTTTGGTTAACTGGATGGTGTTTTTTTTATTGTGCCCAGGATTTTTTTTTTCAGTATAATTTTAAAAAATATACATCCTCCAAAATGTTTCTATGAAAAATAATTTATGTTGAGAAATGCTGTGTTAAAACCTCTTTATTTGTGTTAAAGTCTGTTTAGGTTTCTCCTTTTTAGCTGCAGTCAAAAAACAACAACGGCACTATGCTGCTGTTTCTTTTTCCCCCTTAAATTTAATTTGTCCTTGTGGAAAAAAAAAAGAAAACAAAACGCGTGTCTTAAATGTAAGATAAACAAGAGTCAGACATGTGTCACCTTTTTACCAATTATCATTAATAAGAGCCGTGTTTGCAGGAACAAAATCACCGGCCGCTGCTCCTCACTGATCAAATTAAGTTGTCATTGGAGCGTCTGCCCAAATCCTGCAACGCTTACGGGAAAAAATACCACCATTCTGACTTCAGAGTGCTGTGTAACATTCAATTACAATTTCACAGACGCCTCTCTATTAGATGGTGTCCGTTTCAGGGTCAGAGGCTCCAGGTTAGGACCTAGACTCTGTAAGACTCAGACAGGTGCTTGTGTTTGGGCAGAAACGAAAAAAAAAAAAAAAAGATTAGGTCCAATAGTACACACACCTGGCTCTGACACCATCGTCACATCAACCATGTACCACACTCACTCACTCACACACACATACACACACACACACCCCAGAGTGGAAATTCAAGCTGACAGTCAACATGTCAAATAAATATATTTCTCCCTCTTTTTGTTTTAAGATATTAAAGTAATTTCTATAATTGTTTGAAACAAGTCCACTTTTCCTAATTCCCATCTGTGTCCTTGACAAACGGGGTCAAAGCCGAGCCCTTTCCTGGCAGCTGCAGCAGATGGAGCGGAGAGAAACGTTTTGGAGGAGAGTGAGAGTGAGGTTGAAATAAAAAGAAGAGACAATGGAGGGTGTTAGAAGTTTCACCAGTGTCATTAAAGTTACTCTTCATACCTGTACACTGTCCACAACAGGACAGTTTAAGACCATGAGACACCTCTATATGGATGAATTTACCATGAAATATTCGCTAAGTCCTGGTCATTAAATTTTTTTGTAGTGTTATGTTTCTGTCACATTTTCTACTCCACCACTTGAATAGTACTACTGGGTAACTTCATTGAAAATTTTACATATTTACCTGTTTCTTTTTGTAATTAAAAAAAAAAAAAAAAAAAAAAAAATTATTGGTTTTTATGTTTTTGGCCGATTTTTTTTTAATCTTAAATCAAAATGTCAACAATCTGTTTTATCTACCTAGGTTGTGTTTAATAAATTTTTTTTATCCATATTTCTGTAATCATCTAAATCCTCTTTACCGGGATGAAGCCAGAACAGGAACCAGAATTTCTTGGTTTGTTCGTTCCTAACATAAAAGGTTATTTATGTTTAATAAATTCAATTTGTTTCTGGTTTTGGGTTCCACGAAACTGATGTCCCGAAAAGAATAGCTCCTTTTGTCTGCTGTTATATGTTTGTTTGCATTTTTCCAAAGACAAAGTGTAGTCTAACTAGACAGGTTGTTGATAATTAAATACTTCCTATTTACATTTTATATCTAATGTCCACAGACCATCATTAACATTGACAAATACTAATACTACTAATATATATATATCTTGTTGCCTTTGAGATGTGACAGTGGTTGGTCGTCCCCATATAGTAAGATTGTCCTCTCCATTCAGTCAGTGAACGTCACAGGACGAAACCTCATCTGGTCATTGTATTTCTATCATAGACTAGACTAGGAGACCAATGACTTTGATTGGCAGCACAAAATAGATAAGAAAGGAAATAAAACCAGTATCAAACGGAAACCATTAATTTTTCATAAGCGTTTCTGTTACATTAAAAACAAAGAAACAAAAAAAAACATAATGTTTCTGTTTTTAATTCCGTTCCTTCAACCGGTGCAAAGCCCTGGTCTCTGTCACAGCAGTCTCCATGACTGTCACCCAAATCACACTGCATCATACTGTGGGTTTGAGCTCACTGGAAGGTTTTTGGGTCGGGATGATACTATGCTAATAGATCCTCAGTGGCAACCTGGCAACTGGTGGAGTAGAACCTGAAGCCTTGTAGAGTCTGCTGCTTAACCACTGGGACACCACTGCTGCCTTCATTCGTAATCTCTGACTACATTATTTTTCTGTAGCGACAAAAGTTGGCTGATCTAACCTATAAACATAAATTAAAAAAACAAAAAAAAAATGCAAATTTAACCCTTTGCAAAATTGTTTGAATACATTTTCCTATACATACTACCAGAAAAATTACCAGGAATGAAACTATACCAGATAGATTTAGAGATGCAATATTTCAGCAGAGAGGGTAATTAAATAGATTAACTACAATAATTTCACCAGCTGTAACAGATAAGTCAGTTATAAGATAAGTTAATAAATAAAAAAAAGTTAAATAAATTAAAGTTTCAGGCAAATTAGCTTTTGATAATACAGTAAATGTGATATGTGATTATTAAGTCAGAGTGGACTTTCCATACAAAAAGGACCATTGATAGTCATTGTACCAGTAAAAACCGTGTGTGTGTCTAAGTGGAAACTCTGGTTGTAAGAGACGGCTGTTAAACCAACACTGAGGCTGTTTGTGTGGAACGGCAGCAGAAACAAACCAGAGTCTCCTCTGTGACAAAACACTTGAAAAGGCCCATAATGGTCCGAGAGTGTGCAGAGATAGAGCAGACTCCACTGTCCTCTCGCCTCCACCCTCCACTACATCACGTCCAGCCACTCAGCGTCTCCTTACAGCAGCGCCACCGGAGTCAAACCTGCTTCTTATCTGAGGGAAAGTCAAATGGAACCAAAGCAGAGCAGACGAGGGGGAGCGGCGGGCAGCGTCGTGCACGTGGGCAGTCCCCATAGAAGCATGAAAAATAAGCAGGCGGCCGACTGACGACATGAAAAGCTCCGGTGGGGATTTGTGAAAAGGCTGAAGCGGTGCTGCTGGGGCCGCAGTGTCAGAACCAGAGGAGAAACGTTTGCAGTTTCATAAACTGCTGCTTTATTTTCACCTCCACGAACCTCTGGAGGAACGGAATGGACCGTTGACGTCAGCTACAGACAGAGACGACAAACTGTCATGGTGTCAAATCACCAACCGCCGCTCAGACCACAATAATTGAATGGTGCCATATTATCGCTGCTATTACAGCTAACCTTTTAGCTCTATTTTTTTGACTTTTTCAACTCTTGCTGGCTCATTCGGCTGGCTCTCTGACGCACTCGTACAATATGGTTTTTATATGGCTTTCCCATCTTACCACTGTTGTTAATACCTTTTGTCGCACAACAAATCACAACAAAAATATCATCATCCAGGGCTGGTTTGATAGAAGATTTTTTTTTTGTTTGTTTGTTTTCCTGGGACATGACTTTGGCTACTTTTACTTTTAATTCTGTTCGTATAAACTGTCTTTGCTCTACATTTTAAGATTTGCACATGTTAAAATATTTTTAAGCAACCTTTATTTATTTTTTTTAAGTTCACTAACAGACGGTGCATTGGATTTTATGGCTCAAAAAAGGTGGGATTGTCTGACAATACATTTCTTTAAAATTTTTCTTTTTTGCAAAACATACTCATTATGTTGGCTTCTATTTTTTTTGGATCACACATTGAACCAAAACTTATATAAAAGTTTTGTTTCAGACTATGTTTGAGGCCACTCTAATTCCATTGCCAATAGATTTTTTTTTTTATTTACTTCCAAGATTCTGACATTTGAGATAGAACACATTTTTATTAATAATTGTTTTCATTCGTACATTTTATTTTGTAGCCACTCTGCATCTTTAGCATCTTAGAATTAGCAATAGCAATAATAGTGCATCACTTCCGTCTCGTTCCTCCTATCAGGAAGTGATTTAGGGTAGGGTGTTTTTTTTTTTTTTTTCCATCTGAAACTATCTGTTAGGCCAAAAAGTCAAGGATACTTGCATGTAAGGGCGCCTGAGTAAGTCATTTCTCTTCTAGACTTTTCTTTAAGTAACTCATTTTGGCAAAAGAAATGGAAAAATATGAATTTATTCAGTTGACAAGTACGTACAGAAAATAATAAACTAACTGAAACAGACTCAGAAATGTGCTCATTGTGCATTTTCCTTCCCGGTCCTTCCATTCACAGTCAGCAGCAGTAATAATCTGTCCTGCTCAGTTGCAGCTCTCCTATTAAACCATATCAACCATCCTGTTTCGAACGTTCTGGGGGGAAAATTAAAGTTTGAGAAAAAAAAGTGCACATTTAAAGCAAATAGACTATATCTTTGGAGGCAGAGGGCGATTACCAATAATTAGAAGGAAAACTTAATTCATAAGCCATTAAGTGTTATGAATAGCAATTTCTGTGCGTCTCTTTAAAGGCACTATGGAGCGCACAGAGCCAGCTCAGTTCTCCCTCTTTCTGGCAGCTATAATTGAGCCTAATAGCCGCAGCACAGACATAGGGAACCTCTTTGACACCTAGACCAAATTTTCTAATGAAACGATCAAATAAGCATCATCCAGCCCCCGGTTTATCAAAGCCGCCGGCAGCTGGCAGCGCGTAGCTGCCTGACATTTGGGCTTTCTAAGCACTGCCAGGCCTGTCTGCCTCCATGTCCTCTGGCCTTGTATTAACACTAATAATAGGAAAGGTCCACACACTGCAGAGATAAAGTGATGAATGGACAGGAGACGCTTAGGAGGAGGAGGATGACGAAGAAGTCGGACAGGTCACGGTATGGATTCTCTCTATGTGTGAGTCTGTGTTTGTGTGCATCACAAAGGGAAAGTGAGAAAATGGAAAAACAAATATTCCAAAGAGGGAAAACGAGGGGGAGAAACATTAACACACAGGAGAAAGTTTGTCATCAGCTGCAGGCAATAATTTCTTTGGTCAGCCTCTAGGACATCTAAGAGTTGACCAAAAAAAACTAAACTCAGACGTTTAATTTTTTGATGTTTTTTAATTTTCTTGGGATACACTTAAATAAAGTTGATTTCTAAGTAACTGGTGGAAGAGAAGTGATTGATTTAAGTCGCTGGAGTCAAAGTCAAAGCCCCGAAAGTTCAAATAATAACAATCCAAGCAGAAATTACAACCTAAACCAAAATAAGAAAAAAACATAGTTTGAATAAGTGATTCAAATAATTTATATTTGGAAAAAAAAGAAAAAACTCAGAACCCCATAAAAGAAAAAAAATAAACAATAAAATTAGTATGATAAAATAATCAAATAAATCAATCTATTACAATTTATTATTCATATCCAAAAAAATACTTTAAGGGTGATATTGCTATGTATAAGTCAAGTGACATTAGCATCAGTTTTATCTATAAATCCAGACCTCATGAAGTCAAACGTATTATTACTTTTTTTGTTCAAAATGTTATTAAAAAAAATAAACAAGTCATACTGTACATTCATAGTTACTTTTGTAACAAAAAACTCAGACCTAAAGTGACACATATTGCTGTTATTTACTGCACAAATGCAGGACAAACACAGAGATCTTTTTCTTCATGTAAAGACACCGACTCTGTGTTGTACCTGTGAATCAGCTCCCTGACCCACCGTCAGCCTCATTTCACCACTCCAACTGTCCACTTTTCAATAATTGCCTGCATGACGTGTGTGCACATACATGCAGCTCTTTTCATTTTTTTTTTTTTTTTTGGTTCTTTTCAATTTTTTTTTTTGGGCGCACTTACAGATTAGATGTAATAGATGTGCCGGGAAATGTGCACCAGAAGGAATGTCCACCACATGTTGGAAAATAAATGGAGCTGTGAGAATTGAAAGAAACACTCATAAGGTTAATCAAACCTAATTTCTTCATGGTTTCTCTGCTTTGAGCTGCCAGTATTTTCCCCCTGTCATTTTATTATTGTAGATTTCTCCTTGCTCCAGCACTAATCCCAGCATAACTTGGCCCTGCCACAGTGAATTAGTGGCAGCGAGACGTTGAGCAGAGGGAGGGTGGGCCGTTCTCACCTTTTACATAACACTGTTTTTTTGGAAGAAGAAGAAACGGCAGAAGTTTTGAGGGGAAATTAACAAATTATTAAGTGTAAAATCGGTGGTTTCTGCACTCGGAGTCTGCTTTTGTTTCCGCGGTAAGAACCAAAACTGTTCTGTGTCTGATTTAACCTGCCGCAGCTGAGTCAGGATCACTCTGTTTGAGTTAAAATAAACGTTAAATGGGGATGAAATGGATGAAAAGGAAGGATGTGAAGGGTTTTCAATTCATTTATGCACGATTTAAAAGTATTAGAATAATGTAAGGGTTATGAAATTTGCTGTTGTATGAACAATATTGTATTAAAGGCACAAAATATAAATGTATACCACTTTATATTATATTATATATTATTGTATTTTATACGTCTGTTTCACTGGTTAAAAAAAAAAAAAATACTACTAATTCTACGCAGACACGCACACACACACACATATTTATAGTGTATTTTCAAGAAGAGTCATGGTTTTATTTGCCATGTGAGTTAGATCGTTTTTTCCTTAAAACTTTACTTTTTTCAAAAAAAAACTCCATTTGGAGTTTCACAGTTCATTTAGCTTTGACACAAGGGTCTTCTAATCATCCTCTATCCTTCTGACGCAAACGGGAAATCACATAGTACCATTAGAACACTGAAGTGATAGTTACTGGAAATGGACCTTTATACACTATGTAGATATTGCACCAAAAGAATAGTCATTTACCACATTAGCAGTTGAATGACAGACTGGATTTCTGACTTCTCTGACTTCCGCAGGTTTTTTTGTTGCATCATCGTAACATCCTATTTTGGGTGTGTTGTTTGCATGGTAAAAATATTTTGACTACAACCCTAAAATATTTTGTTTCTAGTCCAGGGTCACACCCTCTCTCAATTGTTAAAAAAAAAAGAAAAAACAACAACAAAAAAAGACATTTCTCACTGATTGTTACCTAATTATGTAATATTGCCAGACAATATTAGCCAATTAATATGATCAGACATCCCTACTGACTATAATCAACTAGACCTGTTTGATTCCACTTTTTGTCTGTTTGTGGAGTTGATCAGTGTCATCACACTCACCTTCAAACTTTTTAGATCAGTCTTTCCCTAACGTACCCTAAGCCTAAAGAGTGTATAGCAACTCAGTCTTTGGCAAACAATGCCTTAGAACAGGGGTCTCAAACTTGCGGCCCGCGGGCCATTTGCAGCACCGTGGAACGATATTTTGTGACCCCCAACTCGATGAGAAAGCTGAATTTATAACAATATTGTATAGATTTGTTCTCCAAACTCAGGCCCTTGGTCCAAATCTGGTCTGCATCATATTTATATTTGGCCCACAAGATCATGTGTAATAGTTAATAGG
>JAFBJS010006180.1:4591-16211 GCA_016785265.1 Paraplagusia blochii
TGTATAAGAGACAGGGAACCAGACTGGGATCCAGAGGGTTCTAAGTTAGAATCTACCAACTGCCTGGTTGCGACTGAGGTCCACTGAGCATGGCACCGTCCTCACTCACTGCTCCCCGGCGGTCAAAGCTGACCACTGTTCACTTTGGTGGTGGGTTAAATACAGAGGTCACATTTCGTTGTGTGCAGTGGAGTGAATCACAATGTCACAATGACAAGGAGTTTGATTTCCTTCCTTTTAGCACTGAAACAAAATGGCTTAAACATGAAGTTATGATGATGTAAGCGGAAACGTTTCCCGCCATCTTAGTGGCGGGCCGTGCATTTCAACCCCCAGGCCTTCAGTAACGTCAAAGTATGGCGTTAGAGTCCTGGGGGAACTTATCCAATCACAGGACACATATGTGTTGCCTTCAATGTAGGGCCAGCTAGAAGGCCCTGAGGTCACAATCTCAGAAGATGATTGGTCTGAGCGCTGCAAACCAAACGGGTTGTGTCTATTCACCTACATTGGGCAGAGCCTTCACTTTTGATTCAGAAGGCTCTTCTTTTAGATTTTATGGAACCTGACAACACTAGCTAGTTGAAATATTTCTAGATTGGATAATTGATGGTTTTAATATAAAAACGTTTTTTATATTAATAAATATACATACAATTTTATCTACAAATATTTATGATTAAGTGTTTTTCTCAGTATGTTTAGGCCAGCTGAGAAGGCCTTGCTGGCCCTGACGGCCCACCACATATATACAGTATATAGTATATATATATATGTATATTGTTTTTCACTTTTTCGTTACCTTTTTACGTTTTTACTTAAATTCCAACATTTCGACTTCTATGTTGCGGAGGCAAAACATTTTTGTGCAGATACGACTTTTGGCCACATATGGCGCAACAGTGACATCACACCAGTAAATAGCCATAAATACAATGATACTAATACATAGTAATTTGTGACGTTGTTTCTTTTTTTGCCAAGAATTTTAATTCTGGTTTGTCCCAAATAAAATCTTAAGCTGATCTGATTTACACAACAATAAAAGATTTTAAAAAAGGTACAGAAATGAATGCACATATATTTCTGACCAATAAAGTTCGTCCGTCCCTATTGCGTTGAAGCCCAGTCCACACACAAACCTCAGTGTGGTGATAAATTGCTCCACTGCTCAGTGTAAATGGCATCAGTAGCAGCAGAACCTGTGGTTATATGGACAAAGCTCTGTGTCACCCCCGCCTCTCTACCCTCCCAGCTCTTAGTCTCTCCCTCTCACGCCCCCCACACCCCAGCCCTGTAATTACCCCTGCTGGACAAAGCCCTGGGCTCTAACTCCTGCGCTAATGTCTGAGCATTCATTAAAGTGTACAACAGATAAAAATTCAATTATTCTCCCCGGGGAACATGCTTTAGACCCGATCCTCCCTCCTCCGTCTGCCTCGGCCGTTTTCATTAGCTGTTGTCTCATCTCCGCTGTCATCGTTGTCTGACAGTGAAAACGCTGCAGTTCAGCACAAGAAGATAAGGACGAACAGAAGGGTGGAGGATGAACAGAAGGGTGGAGAACCAATCATTCTGTGGAGAAGTTCTGCTTTGCTGTACATTCATTCACAGAAGGAGGAAATGCTTTCACTTCACTGAATGTCCTGCTTCTCTACCACAGTGGAAACATTCATTCATCCTTAGCTGGTGGTGAACCCACTGGAAGTTAGGTGGTGCTATGATCAGAGCACCGTGACAACCTGGCAGGTGGTGGATTAGAACCTGGAGCCTTGTGGACCCACAAGGTGGTTGAAGAAGGGTCCAAACTGCTCAAGGGAATCATATTTACAGAAATCTCCCTTTATCTTATGTCCTTAATTTTAGAAAGCTAGTTCATATGAGGAGTGAATCTTTGTCTGGAGCATCAGGAAAATCTGCAGAAGACGTCATTTCTACAAATAATCACCAAGGATGCAGTAAAAACTTTGTAAAACTCTGTCTAGAGACTCAAAAACTATACCGATTGTCCAAAAATACGACAAAGTCCTTAGATAAGACAATGAAAAAGTCACAAAGAGCAATCAAAATTTTCCATACGTTAGAATGGGGTCCTTATTCAAGAGGTCCTCAACTAAGCAACTTTTGCAACATTTCTTTGGTGATACGACAAAACATCTAGTTGCAAGTGTTTAACTGAGCTCTGTTTTTCCATGTTTTGTTGTCGTGTTGTATTATAAAGCAGTGGTCCCCAAACCCCAGGCCCCGGTACCGCGCCATGGGTCAGTTGGTACCGGGCCACACAGAAAGGAAAAATAATACACATAATTTGTTTGATTCATTGTCCGAGTCTTAATGATGATGCATGTCTAGGACTTGTCCCACCGTAAGTCACGTGATACATCCCGCTAAATTAAAAAAAGATCAACTGCTGGAGGTCGCAAATGATGGGGCCTTAAACGTCTGTTCGAGACATCAACTTTGACGTTTTTCTGGATTAAAGTCATGAGTCCCCTGAGATCGCCACAACAGGACTGAAAACCCTGTTGCCATTTCCAACATCGGATCTGTGTGAAGCAGGGTTTTCTGCAGTGATGACCGCCAAAACAAAATTACGGAACAACCTGGACCTAAGTAGCACACTTCGGGTGTCATTGTCTCCCATAACACCAGGATGGGACCGTCTCGTTCCCATTGATTCAGTCCTGCTGTGAGTCGCGAGTATTTTCATACACTTTGTTTTATTTTTGTTGTGTCTTATTTTGAAGGTATGTTTAAACGTTACCGCAGCGACCAGAGTGTGTTGCATTGTGTTGGGGCAGGGACATCGCTAATGAAGTTGCACACGATTACACAGTGGATTTACGTCAATTTTGATTATCATAGAGAAAATACAACAGTTTTTAATGCCGATGTCATCATTTTATTTTGTTAATATCTGCTACACCGGGCCGTGGAAATATTGTCAGACATTAAACCAGTACGCGGTACAGAAAAGGTTGGGGACCACTGTTATAAAGCACAAGTGTTGGCTCGGAAAATACAGTATTTCCGGTGATGGGTTGTCACATTTATTCGTAAATAATTTAAAATAAAATTTTTATTTATTTTTTATTAATATAAAAAAAGATTTTACTTTTAAAAGGTTTGATAAAAAAAAAAAAATCCAATCATATTTCAGCTAGCTAGTGTTGTCATTTCCATGGAATCTGCCAGAGCCTTCAGAATCAAAAGTGAGGGCGTTGCCTGCTGTAAGGACACAGCCCGTTCAGCTTACAGCGCTCAGACCAATCATCTCGCTAGATTGCGATGTCAGGGCCTTCTAGCTGGCCCTACGTAGAATGCCGCACGTACATGTTCCATTATTGGATAAGATTTCCCAGGAGTCTGGCAACGTCATCTTGTTTGATTTTGTTGACCTCTGTTGACCAATCATTCCCAACTCTGCTTTATTTTTAATGGGGAAAATCAAAAAATGATTGAATCAAATCATGTTTAAAGTCATATCTAGAAGCTCCACCGTATAAAACTGTAGGACCGTCCTCCCTGATGTCTGTTCCTCCGTCAGCTGTATTTCTCTCTCTACAGCCTTCGTTTAAAAGTCACTCATTGGTTTCTTCGTTTATCACTTAATTAACTTCCAGCCTGTGAGTCCTGAGCATCAGTTAGAATCAGAGCAGCAGAAGGAGGAGGAGCAGCTAATGAGATCTGATGGAGGAGCAGAACTACATCTGCTGCTACTGCTGCTGCTGCAGGAAGAACTTCTCCGTTTGTCTTAATAAAACACTGGTTAAAGAGAAACTAAAATGAACTGGACGGAAGATTTTCCTGCAGTAATCACAGCCACACAGACAGGGAACCGGTCACAATGAATTAGACTCATCTTAACACATCTATGTGTGTGTGTGTGTGTGTGTGTTTGGTGACAGACTTCATCTCCGTCTCACAGTTTTCCCCGGTCTTTCCATGTGGAACACTTCAGCTTCAGCTCTAATGATGTTTCTGTTCCAGCCACAACTATGAAGACTCACTGTTAGTCAAACTGGTTCTTTACAACATCCATTTGTCCCTGATCGCCGGATGGTTCATTCATTCATTCATTCATTCATTAAAAATAAAATTAAACCCAATTTTTTTTTTTTTTCCAGTCAAATCTTGCAGAAAACGTTGACTTTAGACACTTATAAACTGCCTGAAAGTTTTGCGAAACATTGTAACACAATGTCATAATTCTCAAAAAAATGAAATATAGAAATGTATTTGTAGTTCCTCCGAGACAGATACTGATTGTGAGTATCAACTCAACACAGGTGTGGGTAAACGACAAACAAAAATTGGACGCAGGGACGTGTCAGGACTAGATACAGTCATGGAAAAAAATGATTAGACCACTCTGTCTTTAATTTCTTGTCCATTTAAAAGTCTGCTTCCACTTAATCTACATAAATCTGGACAAATATACAACAAACAACAAAAAAGGCTCATAATTCAGTTTAATTTCAGAGCTGATTTCTGTCCATTTTGCATGGTTTTATTGACAGTGACAAAAATCACTTCCGTTCACTAGCAATAACATTGTACTGACAAATACAGTGCTTTTAGTCATTGCATGGTTTTGTGTTCATTGTTTCCCCCAGGTGATAAACCTTTAGTGGAACAAGGCATTAAGATGAACAAGGAATTGAAGAAAACAGCAGAGTGGTCTAATCATTTTTTCCAAGCAAGAAATGGATTATGCCTTTTCTACGTCATATTTTACTGGCACGGCAGGGAAAAGACGGAAATATTAGTCATTTATTCATCTGTTTTGTGAGGTCTGTCTCTGTCCCTTTCCCTGCTGTTTTCTGGTGTTGGGTAATCAGTGTCATCACAGTCACCTGTGTCTTCGTCATTAGTCTCACTCAAGATCACCTGGTGCCCTTGGTATATATACACCTCCCTCACTCAGTCTTTGTGGGATCGTTGTTTTGGAGTTGTCTGATGGGGTCTTGTGTTTAGGGCTGGGTATTGATTCAAATTTTCTAAATCGATTCGATTCAATTCACGATTCGTTTGGTTTTCGCTTTCAGTTTTTGTCATATCAATTATAGTTTGGTACCAACGTTATTCTCAGAAGAATCAAAGCTAAAATTTAAACTTTATCCATTTGCTGATAAAAAAAGTATTTTTCTTTATATTTATTTCCATCACAAATTTACTCAAGGCAGTCATATTAATCCATCATGCAGTTTTATTTAACATGACTTCACCCAAAATTACAAGGCAGACTCTAGTTTTAGATTTTAGATTTTAGTGCCATGTTATTTTTGCATTTGTTTTACGTGCAAGTGTGTTAATTCGCACCTAACCACGTAAATACGTAATCACCTGTGGTGCATGAGCTCACATAAAGTTGTTGGGAAAAGAAGGGAAAAAAAAAGATTGATTTTTGGATTTATGAATCGATATCGTCCTATTAACAAAATCGATAAAAAACGATGAATCGATTTTTTTTTTTTTTTTTTAACCCAGCCCTACTTGTGTTCCTGTGTTTGGTAGCTGTTTGGTTTTGTAGTGATGGTGAGACAAACCTTCACAAACTAACTATCAATATGACATAGGGGCTGTGTCAGCTTTTAGTGTTCAAAAAATTTTATAAAAAAAAAAAATCTTTTTCCCATAGATTCTCTGTAATACAACACTGAACCAGAAGGAGGCTGTGGATCAGGGTTTTGAAAACTATAGGATTTACCATAAAATGTGGAGGACAAATCTATAAAATATTATTATAAATTCAACTTCCACATCAAGGTGGGGGCCGGAAAATATCATTCCGTGGGCCGCAAATGGCCCACGGGCCGCGAGTTTGGGACCCCTGCTATGGATGGAACTCAAGAAACGTGTGACAGAATGAAAAAAACCCTTCAACATTTAAGATCTTGAAACATTTGCGGAGGAACGGTCCATATTTCTTGCTCATAATTTCTGTTTTCTGTTGTTGCTGGTGAATGGGCTAATGCCAGAACCAGAATAACCAGGACTAGGTGGACCAGGACTAGGAGGACCAGGATGAAAACCCATATCACTACTGACATTATGACGGCCATTTTGTAACTTTGATTTCCTACTGGAGGAACTTCAACTGTGTTTGTTAGATATATGTATATATGTCAACTTGTTCATTGTCCTATACCTGTGTCCTTGTTTTATTTTATTTTTATTTTATTTATATGTTCTGGTAACATCCATTTCACTGTCTGTCCGTCCAGAGAGTGGACCCCTCTCCTGTGGTTCTCCCTAAGGTTTCTACTGTTTTTTTTTCCCTGTTAAAAGGGTTTTTTGTCCCTCTGTCGTTGTTCCTTACCTTGGCTGAGGGTCTAAGGACAGAGGACGTTACCAACCCTGTAAAGCCCTATGTGACAAATCTGATTCATAAATGTGGGCTATATAAGTAAAATTTCATTGGTTGATTGATTGCTGGGACAGGGTATGAATAATGTTGGACATTACACGTTCTGTTCTAATGTAAATAGAAGTCCATGTCTTATTCTCTCAAATGGCATCTCTTGTACATCACTGTTTGTCCTTTGGGAGACATGCGAGTCATTTCCAGTGCAGAAAAAAAAAACTTTCGGGTGGAATTAAAGTACTTTTTAATCTAAATGTCCCGGGGATTTGAATAGTCTTCTGCTTGACTGTTGTTCTGTTGCCAAACACAAGATTCCGACCTGGAGATACGGCCGTGTTTGGAGCAGGAAGCTCTGCAGGTGTAAACACACCCGCCCACATCGTTAAAAGATCGGACTCTGTCTTATCTCAACCGTTCTCACCATCACGGCCTCCGGGGGCAGTTTGACCTTCTGTCCATGTCCACCTCCTCTTCCTGCTTCAGGTAGGAACAACCGCTGCCAACTCAACTCTGGGAAGTGGGAAAAACATCCTGCCGAGATAAGACGGGATACTCCCCGATGGAGGGACGAGAGTGGAGACAAGAGTGGAGACTGTGGATACGAGAAGAGAAACATATTGGAGACAAGATACTAAGTCTCTAATGTGTCCATCCATCATTATAGATGGACATAAGTCGTCCTGAAACTGTATCTCTAAGCCACCAGTTTTGTGAAACTCTCAACCCAAGACCCTCAAGACACTGAGCCGCTGAGGACAAACACAGGGTGAGAAAAATTCCTGATCATTCCCAGAGCTTCCTGTCTGAGCCGTGGAGGGCAGAGACGGTGACAGAGACCCTGCAATATCTCATCCTGGTCCATAGAGTCCGCAGACGCACGCATCCATCCCTGGCATCCCAGGCTCCGAACCTGCCTTTATAAGGTCGTCTCTGAGGCCCAGACTGATCTATTCCTGGAGACGCTCTGTACCCACACTCGTCTGTTTGGACTCTGGGACAGAGGTGGAGATGTATGGTTTGGTATGGAACCCACCTCCATCTTGAAGGAGTCTCATGGTTACCTTTCTATCCTCTCGTTTAGGAAAACATATATTTATATATTGGTTTGTTCCGGGATTTTTTTTTTTTTCTAAGTGACAGGGACGGATCTGAAGAGCGACACAAACAGTTCTCCTTCCTCCTCTCTGGATCTGAGAGCAGATGTAAATCATCTGGACACTGTGTTTAAACATGCGTGAGGAACCTCATGGCACGAGACAACCAGGAGTCCAAGGAAGAAGAATATGAGAACGGAATTTTGCGGCGCCCACTTTGAGCTCAGAACCAATAGTTACTGTTTGTTTATGAATATGGAGCAGAATTCGCAGGATTAAAGTGGTATTTTACGTTAAAAAAAAGGGAACAAAGAGGAAACAGTAGGCAAGAGAGCTTGAAGAAGGCTAGCATTGCAGAAAATACAAACAAAGGCTACCCCAAACTGTTCGTTGTGGCTCCAGGTTTTCTGTTCCAACCAATCAGCAACACACCTGAGTTGACAGGTTAAATCAACTGATCTCAGTCATCAGGCACCTGATTCGTCAAACTTTGTGCTCTTGGTTGGTTGGAACGAAAACAACCAATTAGAGCGCCCCCTTTCTGGAACAGTTTGGCGATGCCTGGTTCATATAAACAACCATCATTCATCATTTATCCATTCATCTCTCCATCCATCGAACCACAGATCTATCCATCTATCCTTCATCCATCCACCTGTCCATCCTTCCGTCTACCTATCTATGTATATTTACATCCATCATCCATCCATCCATCCATCATTCATCATTTCATCCATCCATTGGTCCATCAATCAACCAATCCATGAACCACAGATCCATCCATGAATCCTTTACCCATTATCCTTCCATCTATCATCCAACCATCCATCCATCCGTCCTCATCCACCCATTAGTTACCAGGTTGTGCTAGATGTCAGAGCAGGAACACCCAGAAATCCCTTTTCAGGTGGGAATGGGCCATTAGGTTCCCTCTCTTGAGCACCACCTTGAGGACCACCTTGGCAACCCCACTGGAACCCCCACAAATGTCTCTCTTTTGGGCTGAGCCAACCAGACGCCAACTTTGTGTTACCGTGCGTCATCGAAAGATCTTTTCTTGGTCTGATCCATCACTGGGGAACCATTTTGCCTCAGGACCTCATTGAGGTTCTGGGTTTATTTGGGTTCTCAAACCCCTTGGTTGCATTTCAATGGGCAAATTCCGACATATTGAGAATTTTATTATTAACCAATATTATTGATATATATATGCGTGTGTGTGTGTGTATATGTATATATATATATATATTCCTTGTTAATCCGACTTTACCTCGCTCTCATAAAGCGGGCTGCATTCGGTCTACGGCCTACATCACTCAAATGTGTTGCTCTAAAGCAAACTGAGGCCCAGGGACCGGATGCGGCCCATTTGGCGTTAACATCTGGTTAACATCTATATATATATATATATATATATATATATACACATATATATGTATATATATATATACATTCATATATATATGTATATATATATATTATAAGTATGCATATGCGTATTGGTATATATGTACATGCATGTGTATGTATATATATTTACCACCTATTAATCTACTAATACCACTAACCTTAACCTATCTACCTGCTACTTACCCACTGACATACACTGTTCAGTTCCAACATATTCAATTTTTTTTGCTGCTACTCATGTCTGTACCTTATTGTATTTTTTTGCATTTTATTGTCTTTTCTGAAATTAAACTGAATTATGAGCCTTTTTTGTTGTTATTATATTTGTCCAGATTAATGTAGATTAAATGGAAGCAGACTTTTAAATGGACAAGAAATTAAAGAAAGAGTGGTCTAATCATTTTTTCCATGACTGTATGTCTACACATATATATATATATATATATATGTATATATGTATGTATGTATATGTATATATGTATGTATATATATACTGTATATGGCTCAACTTTCTTCCAAGAAAATTAAGTTTTCCTCCTGAGATTTTTCCTTCTAGATCAAAGATTGTATGGGAATCATTTAGTTTTGATTAACTCGATTAACTTTGACTAACTGTCAAACTGGAAACCCACTTTGAGATGCAGGATTGCTGTTTTAGATAAATACCCTCATCATTAATATTATTATTATTAAAGGTTGGTCTCAGAACTAAAATAAAACCCTGAGAATTATCTGTAGAACGAACCCTAACCCCCATCTGTGACGTCTCTCAGACATTCCACAGCATGTTGGTCCAGGCCGAGGTTTTTCTGTATCGCTGCCATGTGAATGAGAAGATGTGGCTTCAGCAACACGTGTGTGTGAAACTGTATCTGATCTGAGAGAGTAAAAAAAAAAAAAAAAAGTACAACCATGTTTGATTCTCCGTCAAAAAGTTCCTCTCGGAAGAGCAGATCCGTCCTCGGGGAGCGTCCTCAGCTGTCGGCGGCGGGACCAGGACGGGGCGACTGGCCCGGGGCCAAACGTAATGTTTACACTAACACGCACAACTGTTCTGTACATGAGCACGGTGAATTAGGCAGCACAGAGACGGAACTGTGCTGAGGGACAGGTGCTGCTAACACTGCTGCTGAAATTGCTGCTGCTGCTGCTGCTCAGGCACTGGGAAACGGGGAGACATTGGTGTTGGTGGGAGGGCGGGGGACCTTCTTGAAGTGGTCCTCAAGATCTAGTCCAGTCTGTCACTGCCTGAGTAAAGCCTGGACTCTCACACTCTCCACTTGGATTAAATGGACATGGTCTCCTGGGGGGTGGGACGGACTGCGGCAGTGGGTTTTATAAGGCTCTGCACTAAGGTCGGAATTGTGCACGGGCTCCAGTGCTGATGCTCTTAAGTTCATCCCGAAATTCCCCGTGTAATTTGCGTGACCGAACATTTATTGCCCTCGTAAAATAAATTGGTAACTGTTTTGTTAAAGCCTGCGTCGCATCGTGTCCGGGATTCATTCCCTGTTAATCCGACTTCACCTCGCTCTCATAAAGCGGGCTGCATTCCTACGGTCTACGGCCTACGTCACCCAAATGTGTTGCTCTAAAGCAAACTAAGGCCCGGGGGCCGGATGCGGCCCGTTTGGCGTTAAAATCCGGCCCGCCAGATTATCTAACACATAGATCATTTCTTGGTCTAAAATGGCTAAGTGGGTGAGGATGGTGCCTTGCTCAGTGGTCACCTGGCAGCTGGTGGATTCGAACCTGGAACCCTTTGATCCCAAGTCCAGATCCTTCCTTTGCCTGTGGCCTTATTGTCCTTAAATAAGAAAATGTCTACCATTTAGTGAGATTTTTCCAATAAAAAAAAGAAGAACATGACAAAGTAAAACCAAGTTATAGAGTTAGAATTGTTTTTCAAAATAAAATATCTGGAACACCCAAAAATCACTGAAATGGAAACTTCTGATATTTGGGCAGGTTTATAAAACAGCTAATTTATTAACTCAGTAATAATATAAATCAATTAAACGTAACTGATTTCGCCCAAAGGTCGGACTAAATGGATCTCATAATTTAAATAGATTTATTTTCTTATTTCCCTTAAAGTGGAGCTCAGTGAGTCATTAATTACGGCCGGAGCTGAAAGGCAGGAGGTGTTTGTCCAGGCTGAAGGCCACGCTGATAACACCAAGTTCTCTTCTTCTGCATGAAAAAAGAAGAGAAGACCAAATATTAACTCCTTACTCCCCGTGAGTCAAGAGAAGACACTGGTGCCGACTGATAAACTCTGAACACAACCTCATTGTGCAAAGGAGATGAGATGAGGAGGACGTGAACTTCCTCTCCTCCTTCTTCTCACTCTTTGTTCTTCTGCCTTTTTTCTCCTCCTCCCTTTGATTCAATGAAGTGTTTGATAAACAGTGAAAACAACAAGAGTTTAAAAAAAGAAAGTTATAAACGGCTCAGTGACGGAGGTAACGACTGGCCAATCACAGCGCAGCAGGATCTCAGGTACAGACATCAGACTTGAGCCCCTTGATAGATCCATGTTCTAGTTCAGGCATGGGCAAACTAAGGCTCGGGGGCCGGATGTGGCCCATTGAGCTTTTTAATGCGGCCCAACAACCTTGTCCAAATTAAATAATTTATTTATATTATCATTATATATTGAGAGAGAGGTGGAGGTGGAAGAGAGGAGAAGAAAAGGGTGGAGTCAGGATGGAACAACTGGAGAAAAGAGTCAGGAGTGATCTGAGAT
>JAFBJS010006180.1:18521-42356 GCA_016785265.1 Paraplagusia blochii
ACTCTCTTCTATCTCAGATCACTCCTGACTCTTTTCTCCAGTTGTTCCATCCTGACTCCACTCTATTCTTCTCCTCAGTCTCTTCCTCCTCCACCTCTCTCTCTATATAATGATAATATAAATAAATTATTTAATTTATTAATTAATTAATGTATCCACTGTCCCTCCTCTGAACATGTCCAAACCATCTCAATCTGTCTTCTCTAGCTTTTTCTCCAAACCTTCCTGTCTGTGTTGTCCCTCTAATCACCCTTTTCAACCCTTAAAGCAGATAAACATGTTCTCTTCCTTCATATCTGACCAGTAAAAGTTATTTTTCTCCCACACTGGACTCTTCAGATTCAGAAACAACCATTGCACCAGTTCCTGAACAGACAGCAGAATGAATCATCCGGTCGAGACTAATTCTCCTCAGAGTGGAAAAGATTATTTCTCATTTGCGTTTCTTTCCAAAATAAAGCACCTTCTGAGTGAGTCACCAGCAGTTTGGGACCTTTCACGTGTTGCATGCTGGGTGGATGTGCATCACAGGGCTGGAAAGAGAGCGGAGGAGCAGCAGGAGGCAGAAGATGACTGCGTCGGTAACTCATCTCCAGACTCCTGCTGACTTTTGCTCAGGTCTGAGGAGTCACATGACCAACAAAGGTGCAGTGTGGAAGGAAGGAAGAAAAGCAAACTTCTTGTCATTGTGATTCACAGCACCGCACACAAGAGAAGGTCCTCTGTATTTAACCCATCACCAGAGTGAACAGTGGGCAGCTTTGAGCGCCTGTGGGGCAGTGGGTGGGGACGGTGCCATGCTCAGTGGACCTCAGTGGTAACCTGGGAGCTGGTGGATTCGAACCTGGAACCCTTCCAAGTTTGGTTCCTCAACCACTTGGTCACCACTGCCCTACAATGTCCCTTTTCTTCTCAATCCTGCTGTTGGGTTGAACTGTTCTACACATATTTCCAAGGAAAAGAAAACACACTGTGTCTGTGAAAAACCTTGTCAGTCCGATATCAACGTTTGATAATGTCCAGACAATGAAATTGTGATTCCGATATCAACCAATACCGATATACACATCATTTTATTTATCTGTACAAACCACTGCATGAATATGAGATCAATTACCGTAATTTCCAGACTATAAGCCGCAACTTTTGTCACACAATTTCAACCCTGCGGCTTATGCAGAGATGAGGCTAATGTATGCATTGCACTGCTCGAGCAGAAAAGGTAAGAGTGTGGTGTCGAGGAAGACGCAAGTCACAACCGCCAATAAACACCATAGAAGAAGAAGTATAACGTACGGTAACGCGCTTTGTACATGAATAAAATTAGCATAAACTGACCCTCATCATGGAAAATGCAAAAAGAATGGGGGTATATGAGCTGAAATGCTGCCATCTAGTGATTTTTGCTTAGTAGTTTATTCCCCAATCTATTTTTTAAGGAGCAATCATTAGGCAGAAACTGGCTTCCTGTAATCAGGTTTTCATTGTTGGAAGAAAAAACAAATAACATCACTTTCAGATATGACATACCAGTGGGGGGCTGTGCATTTCAACTGCAGGCCTTCAGTGACATCATAGTTTTGTGTCGTCAAATTAACTCGCCTCATAATAACATCAGTCACATAGGACTTGAGGATCTCATCAAAAACATCTAATTTCCTTAGCGTTTAATCGGTGAGTGGGTCAAAAAAAACATCAATACCTGTCTGCAGCTAGCAAATACCCTAGTTCAGATTCAATATGTCACAAAATGACATTGTCAGAATGTTACCTTTTACATAGGGCCAGCTAGAAGGCCCTGGGGTTGCGATCTAGCAAGATGTGCCGTGTCCATTCACTTACAGCAGGCAGAGCCTTCACTTTTGATTCTGAAGGCCCTGGCAGATTTCATGAAACCTGACAACACTTGCTAGCTAAAATATGATTGGATAAAAAGTTTTTGTCCAACTTAAGTAAAACTTAAAGTTTTATCCAAGTAAAAAAATATTTTTTTAATTTAAGAGAAAAAATAAGTAATAATACAATTTTGTTTAATGAATTAATGTGTTTTTCTGAGTATGTTTAGGCCAGCAGAGAAGGCTTTGCTGGCCAACCACTGTGATATAGTATATTTTATATAATTTTATATATAATATAATTATATAATATTTTATTATATATAATAAAATTATATATAATATAATTTTATATATTTTTATATATTATTAGCCGATAGTATTTTTGGACGATATTACCAGACAGTCCCTAGTCTTGGCTGTATTAAGTACATATTTGTAGCCGCACCAATATTTATATTCAGTACTAAGCTTCTCATATCATTCTTTAACAACTAATAAAGTCACAAATTTAGGAAGAATAAATGTGTTAATCACTCCTCTGATTTGTGTTTTCATCCTTTGATGATGGACGTGTAATTGGCCGTCAGCTTTGAACGTCCCACTGCTCCTGTCGTTCTCCTCTTTGTTCCTCTTGTCAAACAGTTCTCTCTGTTTCAGATGTGAAACTCTGACTGTGTCATTATTCACTCCTTGAGAAATAAAGAGCTCAGATCAGACCCCTGACCCTGACTCTGCTCCACCCACTGTGATCCGTCACCATGGAAACCGGCACCCCACCGTAGCGTGGCTGAAACTACATACAGACACGTAGGGTCTGTGCTGGGCTGTCAGAGAGGGTAACGTTTGGTCCACTGTAAGGACAAGAGTGACAGACTCTTTGTCCCAACGTCACATTTCTCCTCCTTATGCTTCTCAAAAGTCTCTTATTCTGAAATAAATCGTCAGATTTGGTTGGAGAATGACCTAATAGGGTAAAAAGTTTGTGTCTTCTTCCTCTTTTCCTTTCGGCTTGTCCATTTTTTCAGGGGGTTGCCACAGCGAATCGTCCTTTTCCGTCTCTCCATGTCCTCAGTATCTTCTACTCCGTCTCCACCTGGTAGCTCCATCTCTAGGATCATTCTTCTACCATATCTAGATAGATGGATAAAAAGATAGACAGGCATACGGAGAGACAGCTAGACAGATAGACAGATCTGTGACATTAGGGGAACTAGGAACCCTAGTTTTCTAATATGTCCTGTGAGATCCTGTAAGAGACTGCCTCACATCTATTGGTTTTCCTTTTGGAAAACCAATAGATGTGAGGCACAGGTGTCCTCTGTCCCTTCCATACCTCCATGTCCTCCCTCACTGCATCCATCAATCTCCTTTTTTAGTGGTTGCCACAGGGAATCATCTTTTTCCATCTTACCCCTGTTCTCTTCATCTTCTCCAACTCCAACTACCTCCATGTCCACCCTCACTGCATCCATCAATCTCCTCTTCTTACCTGGTAGCTCCATCTCTTCTACCAGTATCCACTGTCCCTCCTCTGAACATGTCCAAACCATCTCAATCTGTCTCCTGTCTGTGTTGTCCGTCTAATCACCTCATTCCTGATCCTGTCCATCCTTGTCTCTCCTAAAGAGAATCTCAGCATCTTTAACTCCTCCACCTCCAGCTCTGTCTCCTGTCTTCTTCTACATTCCTAGTGTCCCCAATCCATCCATCACTGAGTGAATCACAACAATATTGTTTTTTTTTTTACTTTTTATGTTTGTAACAACCTTCAAAGAAGTTTTCTTCTGAAAAAACTAAAAGAAATCACAGAGTAGCTGGGCTTTAGCAACCGTTGCTTTAACAATCTGAGTCTTTGCTTCTTAATTACGCTTCAAATATGTATGACATCAGTGAAGGTGCTCGCACACTGGAGAAACATGACATGGGTTAATTGTCCGTGAACTTTCACGATCCTGCGAGCGTGAACAGCTGAGCCGAGGATGAGAACCGATTCACGTCCTCCTACTCATCCAGACACACCCACTTCCAGGCTCCGCCTCCCACAGCTGGAAAACAAATGAAAGGAATGAAGAAACAGACTGGTCTCTGCAGCAAAAACATACATACATTTAAAATAAGCACGTCATCTGCTAATGTGTGTAACATTATTTAATCCTCTCATTAGTTCTCATTTAACGTAAGTGTTACTGGAATTACATTTTTGATCTTCACGTAAGAAAATATCTCTTTTACCTGGGAGAAAATGGAAAATATAAAAAAAAAATGAAATGATCTCCTTCTCTTCAAAGTTTTAAGTCAACCTTTAGAAAGTGAATAAATTTTAACAAGACCAACTTCAGTGTTTGCCACAAAACACAGAGCGTCTCCCAGGGGCCCGTGCAGTAAAGCTGCTGGCAGGTGGGGGCAGCTGGACTGGCCCCGTCCCCAGAATCAGCACATTGTTCTCAGGGTTACTGCCCCAGAGCTCCATGAAATCCAGGGTGGGCTGTGAAGGATTGAGCCATGGGAACAGCTCCAGGAATAATAAAAGACAATTAAAAAAAAAAAACTTACACTCTTATCAGGTCCGGCCATTAGGAACAGTGTTGGTCCAAAGATTAGGACACTGTGGTGGAGAAGTTCAGTGGTGTTCTCCAGGATCATGGAATGGGTAAACCATCGAGATCCTTCAACTGGGGGTCTGTGTATACGGAGTTGACTTACCAACATTTTAACACAGATAAAAGTAGACTTACTAGTCCAACATTAACTGTGGCCTGTCCTTTTTTGATTGTCCAATTGTCCTCATCATTTACTGTTCCGATATCAAAAAGCAGGCGACTGTTTGCCCCCCAAAAAACAGGGCTTTGATCCAGATTTTTTTTTTCCAATTGCTCGTTCCAGACAGATACCGTATTTTTACGACTATATAAGGCGCACATAAAAGTCTTAGATTTTCAAAATGTGGGGCGCGCCCTATAGTGCAGTGCACCCTGTATGTGTTGTTGTAAGATGGACGTAGTAGAGGACACCATGAGAACGTTAAAGGGGGAAGTGTGATCGTTGTTTTGCTCCCACTCTATTTCGCACACTTGTATGTATGCTTGTGTGTGTTGTTGTTGTAAGGTGAACATAGTTAAGAAAACCATGAGAACTTTAAAGGGGGAAGTGTGGGCGTGGCGGATCAACACGTATACATTATATCACCCTTAATAAAGGCTAAACAAGCAACACTTGATTTCCCAAAAAACACCAACACCTGTCTGTCGCTAGCTAATCTCCTAGTTCAGATTCAATATGTTGCCAGATGATGTTGTCA
Organism: Paraplagusia blochii; assembly: GCA_016785265.1. Taxonomy (NCBI): domain Eukaryota; kingdom Metazoa; phylum Chordata; class Actinopteri; order Pleuronectiformes; family Cynoglossidae; genus Paraplagusia; species Paraplagusia blochii. The sequence goes on from JAFBJS010006180.1 coordinate 23,658, forward strand.
GACTGTTGCCTTTTACATAGGGCCATCTAGAAGGCCCTGCGGTCGCAATCTGTCAAGATGATTGGTTTAAACTGAACGTGCTGTGTCCATTCACTCACGTCAGGCAGAGCCTTCACCTTTGATTCTCTCTGGCTCTGGCAGATTTCATGGAACCTGACAACACTGGCTAGCTGAAATACGATTGGATGAAAAAGTTTTTGAATCACTTTTTAAATGTGACTCTTATTATAGTAAAAATAATAATAATACAATTTTATTCAAAAATAGTGATGAATAAATGGGTGGGGGTATATGTTTAGGCCAGCAGAGAAGGCTTTGAGAAGGTCCTGATGGTCCACTAAAAGTGTGTGGGTCAGTGATGAGACCAGCCATGATGGATGGATTAGAGACACTAGGTATAGGTAGAAGACAGTAGACAGAGCTGGAGGTGGAGGAGTTAAAGATGCTGAGGTTCTCTTTAGGAGAGACAAGGATGGACAGGAATGAGGTGATTAGAGGGACAACACTGACAGGAAGGATTGGAGGAAAAGATAGCGAAGACAGATTGAGATGGTTTGGACATGTTCAGAGGAGGGACAGTGGACACATTGGTAGAAGAATGATCCTAGAGATGGAGCTACCAGGTAGGAGACAAAGAGAAAATTGATGGATGCAGTGAGGGAGGACATGGAGGTAATTGGAGTTATAGTAGAAGATACAGAGGACAGAGGGAGATGGAAATTGTTGACTCATTAAGGCAACCCCAGAAAAAAGGGACAAGCCGAAAGAAAACAAGGAGAAGAAGTAAAACCCAATAATAATCTTACCAGTAATACACAAATCCACTTATATTCATACTAGTTATATTATTGGACATCCCTTGAACTAACCCAAAGACTCTGTCTCATGGTGACAAGCCCATTTCCTGAATTTTAGGACATTGAGACAAAAGCTCAATTTTGTGTTTTATTTGTTCTAGTAAAAAACAAAGTTGTCTTCACGAGTCACAGGGAGCGTACAGTGTCACAGCTCACAGGAGCAGATGGAGAAGAGGAGGTGCTGCTCACCCCCACCTCCACCCCCCTACATTTCTCCATCCTGGTACAAAGATGTCATTGAGTTTGGTTTGTGCACCTGCCCTGTCATGGATGGGACACAGTGCCCAGGCGGGTGGGGGTAGGCGGTGCCTCCACCTCTTACACACTGGAAATAAACTTCCACAAACAGAAGTTGTGAAGAGATGAACCTGAGCCAAAGTAGATAAGTCAACACACAAAGGGTGGAGGAACTCTGGGATTTTTTTCTTCGATGAGGAAGAGGACAGTAGAGAATCAGAGCAAATATGAGGGACAAAGTTTGGACAGAAGAGACCTGAGGACGTTCTGGTTGCTGCGTCCCTCAGGTGGCAGCATAAGAAATCGTATCAATCATGTCTTTTCCGAGGAGAAAAAGAGACGTGGAAGCAGACAGGAAACACCAGCGGCCTGACTGGAAGACATCTGGGCCGTTAAAGACACAATGTCTTTTTCTATAAGAGAAAAGGAGCCATTAGCAGTGACCACAAAGAGGGGAGACGGAGTGCGGAGACTCCGGGTGAATGTTAAAGACAGCAGAGAGCAGCAGAGGGACACCAGTACCAGCAGCTCCGTCTATGGTTTTATGACATGTTTTTTACTGTTGTCAACTCTTTATCTTCTCAAACAGTGGCTCCGTTTTTTTAATGACTCTTTAAAGTCGGTTTATGTCTTTGTCCTGCTACTGGACGCTGCGTCCTCCCACTGCTGTCCTGGCATGGACACAGTCACTCTCTTCACTCTGACTCCTCTGTCGCGCACAGACAAAAGTCAGAGTCCGAGTTAAAGTTAGACACAGAGGCTTTGGTAATAGATCAGACGAGGGCAAACTAAGGCACGGGGGCCGGATGTGGCCTGTTCAGCTACATAATCCGGCCCAAAAAAATTATATAATTGATTAGTAGATTATTAGATGTGGCCCACCAACCTTGTCCAAATTTAATAATTCTTTTACATTATCATTAAAACATTGCCTTTTACTAATGCAATGCCTGCGTTTCTCCAGTAGATGACATCATGGACGATGTTGGAAATTTAGCATTTTATGTTTCATACATCAGTTTTGCGTGGAATTTATCTTAGTTCAAACTAACACTCCGTCTTATGCCGACCTGGGCAAACTAAGGCCCGGGGGCCAGATGTGGCCCATTTGGGGTTCTAATCCGGCCCAAATGATACTGCTAATTTATACAATCGTTATCCTTCTTCCTTTTCCCTGCAAAGCCGACATTTCACCAATAGATGGTCTCAAAGAGTCTTAAAGCATTTTACCTTTATTCAATACTTTACTCATCATTTATCTAAGTAAATACTCAATCTTCTTGATCCCAACCTGACCTGACCTGTGAATCAGATTATAGTGCCACCTGTGGTCCGAGAGACAAAATAATAATTGTCCAGGCCTGGTCTTACTGGTCTTGACTCGGCCCCCGTGTCCAATTTTAGGACCAAGTCTTTGCCCATGTCTGGATTTTACTTCCTGTCTATCTGTGGGTGATCACTGCCATCACAATAACAAGGAGGAGGAGTTTCTTTCCTTCCTTATAGGAATTCCTGATATCTCATCAGGAATAGGAATTAGTTTTATGCTGCCTAATATTTATCTTTATCTTGAACCTTAGATGAAATCACTTCCTTATTGACCCTCAGTGCCTTTCGCTTCCACGTCCTGCAGCAGGAATATGGATCCTGTCTCCCTGAGTGGAACAATCTCTGCCTGATCCCAGTACATTTTTATTTCCAATGTTTGTTCTTGTCCTTGACCCAGAATGACCCAGTCATCCGGGTCATTCAATCAATTTAATTAGTTAGTTAATTAGTTAAAATTAGTTACTTCGAGGGTAACTGCACATAGTAAGTTTCTTGAAGACGTTTCATCCAAGAGTCTCTCACTTTCTACAGGGGTGTCCTGGTATTGAGAGGCTGCAGACGTGTGAAAGGGGGGGTTGTTGTAGAAGACAAAAGGCTAAAAAAGGGAGGTGGGACACAGTTCTGGAGGTGAGGATGTCCACAACATGGCCAGAAGACATGTCTGCTCTCACTGCAGATCACAGCAACGGCTAGAACAGAACCTAGAGAGGTGGAGGTTTGGACCAGAGAGAAGAGGAATGAAGGTCAGTCGTAGCAAGACGGAGTCCATGTGTGTGAATGAAAGGGAGAACAGTGGAATGGTGAGGTTACAAGGAGCAGAGGTGGAGAAGGTGGAGGAGTTTAGATACTGAGGATCAACTGTTCAGAGCAGTGGAGACTGTGGAAGAGACTGAGGAGAAGAATAGAGTGGAGTCAGGATGGAACAACTGGAGAAAAGAGTCAGGAGTGATCTGAGACAGAAGAGACTCAGCTAAGGTGGAGGGACAGGTTTACAGGACAGTGGAGAGACCAGACATGATGGAGGGACTAGAGACACTAGGAAAAGGTAGAAGACAGAAGACAGAGCTGGAGGTGGAAGAGTTAAAGATGCTGAGGTTCTCTTTAGGAGAGACAAGGATGGACAGGATCAGGAAGGAGGTGATTAGAGGGACAACACAGACAGGAAGGTTTGGAGAAAAAGCTAGAGAAGACAGATTGAGATTTGGTAGAAGAATGATCCTAGAGATGGAGCTACCAGGTAGGAGACAAAGAGGAGATTGATGGATGCAGTTAGGGAGGACATGGAGATAGTACAAGATACAGAGGACAGGTGTGAGATGGAAATTGTTGACTTGCTGTGGCAACCCCTGAGAAAAGGGACAAGCTGAAAGAGAGAAGAAGAAGTCTTCTACAACAATCCTCCTTTCACAGGTCAGGCATGCAGCTTTTTGAGGTTAAATACCAGGATGGACAAGAGGTGAAACGTCTTCAAGAAACCTATTATGTCCAGTCGGCAGTTATTTTTCAGAGGAGGAACATCTTGATTTTTTTTCTTTCATCCATAAACCTCTAACATTATGATTCATGAGGTCATGACAGGACGGAGCACGTGAGGGGAGTCGACCAGAAAGTTGTCTCAATTGCTGTCAATAAAAACTCATCTTGTGTCCTGAGTTATAACGAGCAGGGGCAAAAAAAGAAACTGTAAAATACAAGAACCAGGAAAAAGGAAGTGAATGTGTCCTGAGAAGGTAAGGTAGTAAGGACGGCTGTAAATGTAAAAGACGGCGATAGTTAAGATAAGGAATCAGGCCCGTCCACTGGAAGGGACAGCTTTAAGATGAAGAAAAGAAGTTTTTGTCCAGATTTTTGAATGAAATTGTCTTTTTTTTTTGACTAATTGTATTAAAAATTACAGTAAAAATTAAACAACATTTGATGAAATTGAAAGTAACGTTGCAGATGGACTTTGGTCCGAGACCATAAGAGAGTGTCATAAAAAGGCTTCAGCAAACAGAAAAATCAAACAAACTGAGCTTTTACTGAAACCTCAGCTGAGCTGTCTCCGTTTCACTGCCTGGACACAGACGAGACACCTGTCTCTGTCCATCGTCATCCTCATCTCCGTTAACGCCGCTATTGTACAAAGAACATTAATGTCATTTCTTATTTATCATCTGTTGTTAACGGTGTTAATCCATCCATAATCCTAATCTTAAAAGTTAATCCTAATCTAATTTATTACCTGTTCAAAGTCTACGGCTGATGTCAGTCTGTCTCGCCTTAATTTAATGGTGTTTTTATGGATTATAATCTTTGTCCAACCCTTTGTCCTATTATTGTTTATGTAGACATTGTTTTACACCTAGTTACCACTGCTGTCCCACTACTGACTGGTTAGGAAAGGGTGAAGATGTGATCAACACAACTGGATTCAACTAACCCTAACCTCTGTACTTAACCCATCACCAAAGTGAACAGTGGACAGCTTTGAGCACCGGGGGGCAGTGTGTGGGTTAGGGTGCTCAGTGGACCTCAATGGACCTGAGTGGCAACCGGGCAGTTGGTTGACACTATGACACTACCTATCTGTCTATCTATATGTCTTTCTGTCTATCTATCTGTCTGTCTATCTGTCGGTCTGTCTGTCTTTCTGTTTGTTTATCTGTCTTTCTGTTTATCTGTCTGTCTGTCTATCTATCTATCTATCTATCTATCTGTCTTTCTGTCTGTCTGTCTGTCTGTCTGTCTGTCTGTCTGTCTGTCTGTCTATCTATCTGTCTGTCCATCTGTCTATCTGCCTGTCTATCTGTCTGTCTGTCAGTCAGCCTATCTATTTATCTATCTATCTATCTATCTATCTGTCTGTCTGTCTGTCTGTCTGTCTGTCTGTCTGTCTTTTTGTCTATGTGCCTGTCCGCCTGTCTCTCTGTTAATTTGTCTTTCTGTATTTCTGTCTATCTGTCGGTATTTCTGTCTGTCTGTCTTTCTTTCTGTCTATCTGTTTGTCTATCTATCTGATGGTCTGTCTGTTTGTCTTTCCATCTGTTCATCTGTCTTACTGTCTGTTGGTCTGTCTGTCCGCCTGTCTATCTGTGGGTCAGTTTGTCTGTCTTTCTATCTGTTTCTGTCAGTTTATCTGTCCTTCTGTTTATTTGTCTGTCTGTCTGTCCAGCTGTCTCTCTGTCTGTCTGTTTTTCCTGGATTGTGTTAATAAAGTACCATATTTAAAATCTAAAAAAAATCTGTTGGTATATCTGTTTTTCTGTCTATCTGTCTTTCTGTCTGTATATCTGTCTTTCTGTTTATTTATCTGTCTGTCTGCCTGTGTGACAGTCTTTCAGTCTGTTGGTCTGTCTGTCTGTCCATCTGTCTATCTGTCTATCTGTCTCTCTGCCTGTCTGACTGTCTTTCGGTCTGTCTGTCTTTCTGTTTGTTTATCTGTCTTTCTGTCTGTCTGTCTGTCTATCTATCTGTCTGTCTGTCTGTCCATCTGGCTATCTGCCTGTCTATCTGTCTGTCTGTCAGTCAGCCTATCTATCTATCTATCTATCTATCTATCTATCTGTCTGTCTGTCTGTCTGTCTGTCTATCTTTTTGTCTATGTGCCTGTCCGCCTGTCTCTCTGTTAATTTGTCTTTCTGTATTTCTGTTTATCTGTCGGTATTTCTGTCTGTCTGTCTTTCTTTCTGTCTATCTGTATGTCTGTCTATCTATCTGATGGTCTGTCTGTTTGTCTTTCCGTCTGTTCATCTGTCTTACTGTCAGTTTATCTGTCCTTCTGTTTATTTGTCTGTCTGTCTGTCCAGCTGTTTATCTATCTGTCTGTTGGTATATCTGTCTATCTGTCTTTCTGTCTGTATATCTGTCTTTCTGTTTATTTACCTGTCTGTCTGCCTGTCTGACTGTCTTTTGGTCTGTCTCTCCAGTGTTCTAATGCTACAGTGTGTTTGTTCAATGGTTCAGCAGGACAACACATGTCATTTCTAACCTCGTCAACATCTTGACTTTATTTTCCATTCACTCTCAAACTCATGATGTTGAATAAAAGTGTGACGTTTCATGGAAAAGACACTTGTCCTGGTGGCCACAGACCTTTGAGCCGTGGTGTGTCTTTCTATCATTCCATCCATAAGTTTTATTTTGTTGTAAAAGAACTCACTTCCTCTTCCTGGACTTTATCTGGTGACTCAGAGTAACTGTTCTTTTATTTGAACCTTAAACGCATTTTTCCCTCCGTTTAGTCATTCCTTTAGAGCACTTTCAATGACGTAATGATGATAATAAAAAAGGACAACAGGGCGGCAGTGGTGGTCTGGTGCAGTGGTTCTCAACCTGTGGGCGCCGGCCCAAAAGTGGGGCGCGGAGCCGTTGGTAATGGGTCGCGAAAAGCTGGTCAAAAATCTCAATAATGTAAACCAGCTGTTGAGCATGTGTTTTATTTTAGAAAATCTCTTATTTTGAAGGCCAATTTATTTGCTTGGTTTGAATTCTATGAGAGTGGGTCGCGACTTAATGACCACAGGAAAATGTGGGTCCCGGAGTGAGACCAGTTGAGAACCGTTGGCTTAGTGGTTGAGGAGGTTGACTTCAGTCGTTGGGGCTTGAGGTTCGAATCCAACAGCTGCCAGGTTGCCACTGAGGTGCTCTGGTTATAAACCCATCCAGAACCGCATCACTTCCAGTGGGCCACAATAAGGTGGGTCAGTGGGTCACGATAGGGAGCAGTGTGATTTGGGTGACGGCCGCGGAGACCGCTGCCCCTCAGACCCGGCAACAACTCGGCAGAGTTAAAAAAATTGATTCATATCATATTATAAATAATACATTAATATAAAAAAATATAAATAAAAAAAAATCTCGTAGTGTGATGCTAGTTAATGCAACATTTTATCATTATTATTATTACTAGTAGTAGCAGTAGATGGAAATTGTTGACTCACTGTGGCAACACCTGAGTAAAAGGACAAGCCAAAGGAAAAAGAAGATTACTAGTAGTAGTATTAGTAGTAGTTGTTTAATTCATTCCTAAATTATTTTTTTCTTGCTGCTCCCTCAGAGGATGTGCAATTACACTTTATTGTAGTACGGCAAAAAAACATGTTCCCCAAGGTCACACCCGGCCCCCTCAGTATTGCACCGCGCCCCCCCAGGGGGGTCCGCCCCACACTTTGAGAAACACTGTTCTAACCCAACATTGAGTCATTAACTATTTACAGTCTATCCACAAAAAAACTTTGTTAAAATAAAGATTTTTTTCCACTAAACGTTTTTTTGTGTTTGTGTTGTTTTATGACTTCTTTATCTTATCTTTACCTATTGAACAAACATCAAAGAAAACTTTTTTTTTCTCCGACAAAACACCAGTTCTTCACTAAGTTTCTGTTTCCTGAGAAAAAGGTCCCGTCCATGCCCAGGTCCAGGACCAGTCAGGACCTTCATCAGATCCATCATCAGACTCAGACTCAGACTGCACCCGAACCTAATATTTATGATTTTATTATTTTTTACACCAGTTTTATAAATAGGGTCATTGTTCCCTGAGCAAATGTTTGACCGATCAAAGTTGGAGTGCTGTCGTCGGGGGATTGGCTACTGCTTTCACGGGGTCAAATAAAAGCGAGAAGGATATGATTTCCACACAGGTGAGGAGACGTCACTCAGGTGAGTTCCACATCATCCTGGACACAAACCACCAATTACCAATGGGATTTCTTTAATTTTACAAATGTGATTAATGTAGATTAGATGTACTGCATATATGTGTGTTTCTGTATTTTATTTCAGAATGTAAATGTGCAAAAGATTTTTTTTTTTTTTTTAAATCGTCCAGACTCAAACATTTTGCTCCAGCTGCAGGGTCCACGACCCAGAAGTTTGCTGTTTTTTTCTGCTCCCTTTAGTTTTGTATTGATATTTTTTTCACGAAAAAAAAAAAAAAAAGAAGAAGAAGAGAGCAAACATAACCATCAGCCTCCGCTCAGGTTAAACCCTCAGTGTCTAAAGTCTCTCAGTCACTGATCGGTGTTGATGGTTGGTTGTTGGTGCGATTCTCTGACTCATTGATTGACAGATTTCTTTGTTTTTGTCTCTCAGTTCAGTTAAAAGAGGGAACTCTGTGCCTCACTGTGGAACCATGAAACTCGCACTGACTCTGCTTATCGTCTGTCTCATCAGCACAGGTAAAAAAACAGGCTGTCGAGTCATCAATTAATCATTGAAAACGCTACCCAATTTTCAAATTCTATATGTTTATAGATATTTTTTAATGATAAAACTGAAGAAAAAAAATTTTTTATTTCCTTCCGTGTCTCTACTGATGAACCAAACACCTTATTTTCACATGTTACATTTACCTGGTAACTTTCACTATATGTATTTCGTTCCAAAAACAACATGTGATTTTGCGCCATCATTATACCAGGAAACGAATGGAACTGGACGATGGTTTTGCATTTATGACCAGGAAACACATTTTATTGTGGCTCTATTAAAGCCAAACCCTGGCATTCGTCATCAAAGGTCCAAAGTCTGAGTCATTTACACGGGTTTATGAGGACACTTTTTTTTCCCTAAAGTAATTTCTATAGTGGGATGTTGATTTTATACCAGATGGATTTAGAATTTGTATTATTTCTGTTCTTAAACTATCAAAACCTTACATTTTTCTTATTTTTTGTACATTTATATTTCATATAATATAATTTACCTGAGCAAATTATTGTTATTTTGGTTTGCCTTTTTTTTCTAGCTGCAGCTGTGTTGCCATTCTGGTATTTTTCGTTGTCATGTCGTTGTCATGTCATTTAATTTATTTAAATCAGCCATTCAAACTTAAGGCTCGGGGACCAAATGCGGCCCAGCCAAGACATCTTGTATGGCCCACAGGAGCTTACAAAACATTTTATAATGTAAACGCAGCAGTTTCAGAGTGTCTTAACCTGATATATTAAAAATGGTTTTATAGCAGAGCATGAACTATTTTAGTTAAATAAATAAATTGTAAAAAAACTGGAGTAACATAATATATAAATATGTCATGGAGTAGTTATATATTTAATCTTCCATTTACTACTAGCTCTTTAAGGAAATTGTGTTGTTGATGTGGCAACTGGTAATAAATGTAATTTATCAGATTAAAAAACTCTGCTGCATTGACATAAATTTCTTTGTAAGTGCCACGTGGACCATAAAGAATCATTTTATGGGTCACATTTAGACCCCGGGCCTAGAGTTTGACACATACCAGTTTTCCCCAACCTTTTTTGCGCCACAGACCGGTTTAATGTCTCGTGCTAATTTCACAGACCGGTCGTTAAGTTGTGTCAGATAAATACCCCTTAATAAAATTTAATTTCTGGTGTTCTGAAATATTTATCTACCTATAAAATCTTCCTACCCGAATTCACTCTTCATGGGCACAACAAGGATTTCTCATGTGTAAACACAGCCTATAATTTTCTGCTACCAGATCAGTATAAAACGTCAGAATCTTGTATCAATGACTCATCATTTTGAGTTTATTGTTGTCTTCACTGAGAAAATATTTCCTAATCAAATATAGTTGCTGTTTTCTTTTTTGTGCTCCATCTTGAAACACATTAACCATAATAGGAAAATAAATCACTCTAATTTTTTTGTCTGTTGTGGATGTAGATGTTTTGTGTCAGACTGTAACAACAAAAGCACCGGAAACAGGGACAACAGTTAAACCAGGAACCAACACAGGGCCAACAGGTGAACCAGGAACCGCCACAGGGACAACAGATGAACCAGGAACCGCCACAGGGACAACAGATGAACCAGGAACCGCCACAGGGACCACAAGTGAACCAGGAAACGCCACAGTGCCAACAGAAGTAACCTCACCCACAGACCCACCTGAGGGTTCTAATGGACTTTCATCGGGCGCCATAGCTGGAATCACCATTGGTTCCATCGCTGGAGTCGCAGCGGTCGGTAAGTCCTCAGAGACCAGGAACACGCGGCTCCAAGCTGTTCTCAACTGAACCAGAACAACAGGTAGAACTACGAAAAAAAAAACATAATACAGGATAAAATATTGGGAACTCGGAAGCAACTAGTTGAATACTGCCTCCTGTGGTCAGTGGGTGTCACTGAGTTTTATAGGAGACAAAATGACAGATTTGAACTCTGTGGTGGAGGCTTTCTGTCTCTGTGAGCTAAAACTCCTAATTTCCTCAATGGACTTTGATCCAAACTATTGACTTTCTTCTTGGAATTTGGCTTGTCTGTTAAAATCAATTTTTTTTTTTTTTTTTTTACGTGAGCTACAGTCCAGCATTCGAAAACAATGCTTTTCACTGTAAAATTTTATGCCAGAGCTTCCCAATCTTTTTCTGTTACGCCCCTCCTAGCAAGAAGAAAACAATTCGCGTCTCCCACCCCACCGTCCACTCTCTGCCGCAACTATAAATAACAGCATTTGTCTATAAATAGTTCTAGCTACACCTCTGCATAACATCGTATCCTTGTTAACATAAAGAAACAAAAAAAAGAGATATAGTTCAACTTACAAGGATGTGCAATTGCACTTTATTGTAGTACGGCGGAAAAAAAAGCATGTTCCCCAGGGTCACCAACGCCCCCCTCAGCATCGCATCACGCCCCCCCAGGGGGGCCCGCCCCACACTTTGAAAACCCCTGACTTATGTAATAGACTCAGGCAAATATTTCCATGACATAAGTCAACATTCTTCATTTTTCTGTGTTTTTCCAGGTGGAGGAGTGTTTGGCCTTTTGAAGCATAAAGGAAAAATTTGAGGTCACTTCCTTAGGAACGCCATAGACGATGAATCAGGATTCGCCCCGGACTGAATTGATTGTTGTTGATTGTGGTTCCATTGCTTTTAAAAGTCCAGTGACAGAACATCGAGGGGTGTTGCCAACGGACAATCTGTGGGTCACAGAATGATTCCATGTTTTGATCCATGATGTAGGTCATATCCCATAAAATATGTTCGGAGGACATTTTGTCTATTTTCAAGGGTGAACGCAATAAATCTTTATAAAAAAAAAAAGGGTTTTTATGTCACTGAGATATTTTTGTACACTTGATGTTAATTGTGAAATGTACCCGATACATTATTGTATTATACTGTGGAGTCTAAATAAAAGAACTTTAAATATATCTGTATCTGTCTCACCCACATATTCTTGCCACTGAGCATTGAACCGTCCCAACCCATAACTTCCAGCGGGTCACTACCCACAGGGAGGCTCACAGTAGGGTGCAGTGTGATTTGGGAGGCTGTTCTGGAGACTGCAGCCCGTGTGACGTGAGGATGGAGATAAATGAATGATATATTTCAGTACTTTTAGGTTTGTATACATCAAATGTCAGGTCACCACTGAGGTCCACTGAGCATGGCACGCTCTCCTGGTGCTCAAACTGCCCACTGTCCCTTTTAGTTGCGTGGATCACAGCATCATAATGACATTTCCTTCCCTTCACTGTAAGGTTGTTTGCCGTCACCAAACATCTTTCCGAAGCAGCGTAGTTACATAAACACCTATACTAGTCTGATTCATTGCAAGTAACCTAAGGAGTTCCCCAAGGTTCAGTGCTTGGCCCGGTATTGTTCAAAGCCATTGTTGCATCACCATAGCCACTGGTTTCACCAGCTGTAATCAGGATCAGGATCAAAATTAGAACCTGTCTTTTGAGCCCTTTATTTGTCACCCATACACCACCTGTGTTTAAAGAAAGAGTATTAAGGTCCCGCATTAAAGGATAATGACAAATTAGCATCCTTGAATATGGGTTGGAGTTTATGATCCTCCTAAACATATGAAGGACGCTCTGAACAATATATTTTAGATCTAATAAGACTCTGGCAGCCTGAAAGACTAGTAAAACCACACCCCCCCTTACAGTTCCCAGAGGGAAGACTGGTACAATACAGGGACCATATGCAAAATCAGCCTCAGAGCTTTTCTTTTTTTGTCCAACCATGTTCATGGGTCAACAAGGCTTCCGTTCCTGCTTGGTGTTGTGTTGGGTGAATCTGCGTAATCACACTCACCTGTGTCCTTGTCATTAGTTTTACTGGTCTCACCTGGTGTCCTCAGTATATAGCACCCGTCCTTCATTCATTCTTGTTGGGTCATTGTTTGGTGAAGCCTTGATTTGCTGTCTGTCTTGTGTCTTTGGTCATTTGCGGAGCTTGGGTTTCATGTAGTGATGGTGAGATGATTATGAAGCCTCATGAGGCATTGAACCACTTGCGCCAAATGATTTGAAAAAGCATTCATTTGGGACAGTAAGTGGCCTAGTGGTTAAGGAAGCGGACTTGGGTTCGCAGGGTGCCCAGTACAAATCCCCTTAGTGCCACTGTTCCCACTCACTGCTCCCCGGGCGCTCAATGCTGCCCACTGTTCACTTTGGTGATGGGTTAAATACAGAGGTGACATTTTGTTGTGTGCAGTGGTGTGAATTACACTGTGACAATAACAAGGAGTTTGATTTCCTTACTTCTCAAAGCTTTATGTGCGCACGATACCACCTACTGGCCAAGTGTATAATCGCAGGCAAATCAATGTGAAGCACAAAATGTGTGATGCAATGATTTTATTTATTTATTGGTGTCTGTTTGGAATATCTATGAATTACAAAAAGTTCAAATGACCAAATACATTTTGTACATGAATGATCACATATGTTTATAATAAAATTTTTGAATGTATTCTGTGGGTTAATTTTGGTAATACAATATTTTTCTGAATGAATGGAATGGATCAGCATAGGCCTAATCAGGTAGTAGTGAAAGTGCTTGTGGAACTAGGACACAAAACCTTTGGTCTGTTTCTTTCTCTCTCCTAAACTTGCCAAACTATCTCCAAACTATATAAACGCTATCCAAACTCTAGTACTACCCACAATCTCCAAACTCTTAACTGACTGCAACTCTTCTCCAAAAACCCTCCAAAATTTTGACCGTTTAAATAGCTGTAAAACCTTGCAGCAAAATTTTAATAACTTCCCAAAGCAATCATGTGATACAGCCGGGCAGCGAGAATTTGGACGTCATCATTTTGGCCCCTCCCCTAAATGAAGCAAGCTTCGTGGAAACGCCCCCCTCTTTGCCCTTCAAAGCCTTGGTTCATCTCGTAACATCAGTGTGGTCTTAGTTTTTGCTGGGGGGAGGTCCTACTTTGTTGTTTTAGTTTTGGATTGGTTTTGCCAGTCCTTATCAAACCCTGTCTCACCAGAAAAGAGTCTCCAGCAATGCCTTTGGGACCTACCACATCCACCTCATCTTGAAAGCCATTCGAGCATAACAGGGGGTATCACTGTTAAAATCTTTTGAAGGATAACAAGCCTCTAGTCACTAGGTGGCACATTAGGCACGTTGGGCAGTTGGTGGCCTAGTGGTTAAGAAAACGGACTTGGGTTCGCAAGGCTCCCAGTCCGAATCCCCCACTGAGGTACCCTTGGCATCGTTTCAACCCCACACATTGATCTGCGGGCACTGGCTCAGCTAGCTGCCCCTGCTCACTACGGTGAAGGGTTAAATGCAGAGGAAAAAAAAAATCCCCAAACCCTTCATCCTTCGTTATCAGGTGCTCAATAGTACTACAATTGGCAAGGCCTAAAGACATTTCTGTCCCCATAGGGATTGATGGGAAATAATTGAGAATCACTGGGTTAATCTAAGTTATGCCTAATTTATATTGTTATAGGCCTAGACTGCTGAAGTACTCCCATGGTGCTATGAGCACATGCGATGAAACGCATACATGTTGATGAGTGTCAATTTAATTTGGGGCAGTTAGTGGCCTAGTGGTCAAGGAAGTGGACTTGGGTCCGCAAGGTCTCGGTTCTAATTCCCCTACCGCCAAGTTAATGCTGAGGTGCCCTAATTATGGTCCCCCCAAACTGCTCCCCAGGCGCAGACCCCTGCTCTTTAGTTACAAATAGCAGAGTCTTCTCTGCAAAACTAACACTAAAATAGAGTTTCTTCTACAAAAGTACTGTTTTGTGTCATTGTAGGTACCATTCTCACCTTTTCCTTCTCTTCTTCTCTCTGATGTGATTTTCTCTTCCCCTCTTTTCATGGCAGATTCTGACTTTTGCTGGAAAATCCTCCCTATGTTTTTTTTTTTTTTAGGGACATTGTTTTTATTGACTTGTCAAACTGTAATGTTCCATGGAGACGAATGTGGGCTACACACCTATTGTCGTTTTATGTATAAATGTGGACCAAAATGAACAAAAGTCAGCATAAAAGGTGATTCATTTCACTGTAACTAGTTTGACATGTTGGTGTTTATACTGTGGTGTGTGTCTCGTGTTTTGTATTCACTTTTATCTGTTTCTCTGTGAGACATTGGTGACAGCAGCTCCTCTGAGTTTGGGAACGAATACCAAAACATTTCCATTTTTTGTGTGTTCTGTCTGTTATGACATGTTGTCATATCAAACACAACGTCAGTGTGTCTCCACTCTGTGATGACAGTGTGTGTTTGTGTGTCGTTAAGGCCAAACTGACGACGGGATTCACAGACAAACGGTCTTTTCTTCCATATCCTGGTGTCTGTACTGATTCCATGCGAATGCTGGTCTGTGGTCACATTCAGCAGAATATCCCACTGACATCCAGACCCTGGGACAAGGGTTGAATCCAGGCCACAATCCCAGGAATATTGCCAGGAATTTGCCTGGCTCCAAAGGGACAATTAGACCAAACTTAGTGTTTGTTTCTCCTCTAAATGGGATCATGTTTAACAAACATGATGAAAATGAAGCAAAGAAATTGAGAGTAGTGTGTTTTTATAGTCAAGGCCGGTTAAACAGAATGGACTAAAGTGTTTTCACTTTGCCCCAGAGGCAACGTATCTGTCTACAATGTGAAACTCCAGGGTTCACCTTCTGGGCAAGTTGGAATCTAGTTAAGGCAGGTGACTCCTACTGGACTCCTAGCTCACTACCTGCAGGGAGGTACGGTACGGTGCAATGTGATTTGGGTGGCAATTGTGGAGACTGCTGACACGCAACCCGGAGACAGAAAAGCAGACAAAAATGGATGGATGGATGAGTGAAGGGGCTGTAACTACTTCCCGAGCTGAAGATTACGGTAAGTAGTCTACTTACTTCAAACAACTGTCAAACATCCAGAATATCTATCCTTTATTTCTTTTAAAGGTGTTTAATAGATATTATGGCTGCTTAACAACTATAACAATATGCTTTCATCTTAAAAGCGCAGTGTAGGAACATGTTATGGATGTAAAACATCTATAAAAATATGCTACCCCGTTTGAACGGGGTTAGGAAGATATTAGGGTTGTTTAAGATCTATAAAAATATGCTTCCATTTTTAAAATATGAGATAGGAAAATGTTATGGCTGTTATACATCTATAAAAATAGGCTATAATTTTTAAAATAGAGGGTAGGAAGATAGTATGGGTGTTTTATATCTATAAAAATATGCTATCCCATTTGAAACAGAGGGTGGGAAAATATTATGTTTGTTTAACTCTATAAAAACATGCTTCCACTTTTAAAAATGAAAAAAATAGATGTTATGGCTGTTCAATGTCTATAAAAATATGCTACCATTTATAAAATAGAGGGTAAGAAGATAGTATGGGTGCTTAATAACTATAAAAAATATGCCTTCATCTTTAAAATAGAGGGTAGGAAGATATTATGGTTGTTAAACATCTATAAAAATACGCTACCACTTTTAAAATGGTGAGTAGGAAGATATTATAGGTGTTTTAACAACTATCAAAATATACTACTGCCTCTAAAATAGATGGTTAGAAGATATTATGGTTGTATATAATACGACTATAAAAATATGCTTCCACTTTTAAAATCAAGGGTAGGAAGATATTATGGCTGTTATACATCTATAAAAAAGACTACCACCTTTAAAGCAGAGTGTAGGAAGATATTAAAGTTATTTTACATCTATAAAATATGCTATAATTTTTAAAATAGAGTGTAGGAAGATAGTATGGGTGTTTTATATTTAGAAAAAAATATGCTACCCCATTTGAAACAGAGGGTAGGAAAATATTATGTTTGTTTAACATCTATAAAAACATGCTTCCACTTTTAAAAATAGGATAGAAAAATGTTATGGCTGTTCAACGTCTATAAAAATATAAGGTAAGAAGATAGTATGGGTGTCCAATAACTATAAAAATATGCTTTCATCTTTAAAATAGAGGGTAGGAAGATATTATTGTTGTTAAACATCTCTAAAAAATATGCTACCAGCTTTAGAGCAGAGTGTAGGAAGATATTATGGTTGTTAAACATCTACAAAAATATGCTTCCACTTTTAAAATGGTGAGTAAGAAGATATAGGCATTTTAACAACTATCAAAATATATTGCTACCTTTAAAATAGATGGTTAGAAGATATTATGGTAGTTTTATATCTATAAAAATATGCTACCACTTTCAAAATAGAGGGCAAGGATATACTATAAGACTATAAAAATGTGCTTCCATCTTTAGATAAGTATGGTTTTTAAACATCTATAAAATATGCTACCACTTTTAAAATGGTGGGTAGGAAGATATTATAGGTGTTTTAACAACTATCAAATTATATACTACTGCCTTTAAAATAGATGGTTAGAAGATATTATAGTTGTTTAACAACTATTATAAAACGACTATAAAAATATGCTTTCACTTTTAAAATCAAGGGTAGGAAGATATTATGGGTGTTTAACAACTATTAAAATATGCTACCATGCATGTCTAAAACACAGGGTAAGAAAATATTATGGTTAGTGGAAAAATTTCAGATATGACTATAAATTTTCCCTTAAGGGTAGGAAAATATTATGGGCAGGAAAAAACTTCACCCACACATTGTGTTTGACACACAAAGATGAAAAAATTTTCGGCTTCTGCAGGGACTTGAGTCAGTGCACCTGTCATGACCGGAACACGATATGAAAGGCCTCATCCTGGTTACTAGCCCCAGGCCTCAGATAGTGTTATTCCGGCCCTGTTTATTGTCAATGTCCACAGAAAATCCACAGATTGACAGTGAACCAAAGCAATGTCCACAAGCTGTGGACAAACCATCTCTTTTTTTTCAGCCACAGTCCATCTTTTTTTGTTTTTCCACAGTCAGAGTGAGAAATGTCTTCTTCCTCCACACACTCACAGATACGGAGACAGGATATAACAACATCACTGCAGTTCTAAACTATTCCTGCACTCTTTGATCTTTTTCCCCTCTTCTTTAAACATTCACAATGCGAAAGTCTTTGAACGTCTCTGATTCTGCCGCTGCGGGCAGGAGAGTCAGATCACACTCCGATTCCACTTTTCACATCCTGCCCCCTCATGCTCTCCTCCTGGGCTGAAGTCGTCCAGGAGTAACCCCAGTGGAAACAACAAACCCAGCCTTGGAGTCGGCTTCACGGAAAGATGACAATTCAAGGTAAACAGTGTGAGTTCATGTCTGCGTTCAGATGGTCAGTCAGTGGTCACTGCTGTGATGGGATCATCTCTTAGGTCATATTTTCAATTTATAAATAGTAATGGACTGTAACAGAACAGTTAGACAGAGCTGGAGGTGGAGGAGATAAAGATGATGAGGTTCTCTTTAGGAGAGACAAGGATGGACAGGATCAGGAATGAGGTGATTAGAGGGACAACACAGACAGGAAGGTTTGGAGAAAAAGCTAGAGAAGACTGGATACATTGGTAGAAGAATGATCCTAGAGATGGAGCTACCAGGTAGGAGACAAAGAGGAGATTGATGGATGCAGTGATAGAGGACATGGAGGTAGTTGGAGTCACAGTAGAAGATACAGAGGACAGGGGGAGATGGAAATTTATGACTCACTGTGGCAACCCCTGAAAAATGGACTAAGCCGAAAGGAGAAGAAGAAGAAGAAGATAGACTTTAACAGAAACTAGAAATATACACATAAAACAAAAAAATCAAAGCAGAAGAATCATAGCATCATTGCATTTATGGCAATGCAAATAAAAAATGTCAAAAAAATATTTACTGTATGCCTCAAAGAGAAACAAAAAGGAATAACCCATTAATATTATATTATTTTATTATAATTATTATTATTAATTATTAATAGAGACACTCTCTGTGATGGACAGTTGGGAACAGGATAGGAACCATCATTGGACCAGCCATGATGGATGGATTAGAGACACTAGGAATAGGTAGAAGACAAGAGACAGAGCTGGAGGTGGAGGAGTTAAAGATGCTGAGATTCTCTTTATGAGAGACAAGGATGGACAGGATCAGGAATGAGGTGATTAGAGGGACAAC
>JAFBJS010006180.1:42375-54481 GCA_016785265.1 Paraplagusia blochii
GAAAAGGCTAGAGAAGACAGATTGAGATGGTTTGGACATGTTCAGAGGAGGGACAGTGGGTACATTGGTAGAAGAATGATCCTAGAGATGGAGCTACCATGTAGGAGACAAAGAGGAGATTGATGGATGCGGTGAGGGAGGACATGGAGGTAGTTGGAGTCAGAGTAGAAGATACAGAGGACAGGAGGAGATGGAGAATTATGATTTGCTGTGGCAACACCTGAAAAAGGAACAAGCTGAAATGAGAAGAAGAATAATATATATTAATAACCAGGGGATTGTCTGCAGAATACTGGATTTTATTTTCTCCTCTAGGGGACATGCTATATCAGTGTCAAAAACGTTTGGACGAACAAAAGGAAGGTCATTAACACATCTTCTGTAAGTGTGGACCAATTAAAAACCCTGGAATGAGGTTTGATTGGAATTGATTAAACCATTAGGATAGAAAATACCAAAGAGATTGGAACTGATGGAATTGATGGATGCAGTGAGGGAGGACATGGAGGTAGTTAGAGTCAGAGTAGAAGATACAGAGGACAGGGGGAGATGAAAAGTGATGACTCGCTGTGGCGACTACTAAAAATGGGAGAAACAATAGATGTGAGGTCCTCTGTCCTTTGAGAGTCTGTCTGTCTGTCTGTCTATCCGTCTATCTATCTATCTATCTGTCTGTCTATCTATCTTTCTATCTATCTATCTGTCTATCTGTCTATCTATCTGTCTGTCTGGCTGTCTGTCTGGCTGTCTGGCTGTCTGGCTGTCTGTCTATCTGTCTATCTATCTATCTATCTATCTATCTATCTATCTATCTATCTATCTGTCTGTCTGTCTCTCTGTCTGTCTGTCTGTCTATCTATCTATCTATCTATCTATCTGTCTGTCTGTCTCTCTGTCTGTCTGTCTGTCTATCTATCTATCTATCTATCTATCTATCTATCTATCTATCTGTCTGTCTGTCTCTCTGTCTGTCTGTCTGTCTATCTATCTATCTATCTATCTATCTATCTATCTATCTATCTATCTATCTATCTATCTATCTATCTATCTATCTATCTGTCTGTCTGTCTGTCTGTCTGTCTGTCTGTCTGTCTGTCTGTCTGTCTGAAACCACCGGGTTCTGAAAGCTAAGAACCCTCCACACCAGAACCCCAGTTGATTCTGCTCAGGCAGATCTCTAAGGTTCTGAATGTACAGTCTTTGGATTTCAGGACGTCTCTCCAGCGCATCCCTGAGTCTCAGAGCGTCCTCTCAGCTTCTTTGTCTTCACTTCTAAGTGTGCGTTTCCGTGAGTCATTAGACGGAAAAGCTGGTGTCAGATGACGGCAGAGGCATTGATGTGGGATTCATCCTGTTAAACATCCCACATTTTCTGTTTCCCACCCTCCAGTCATCCTTCATCATGGACCTCTGCTGAGGCCTGGGGTTTTCTCCTTTCCACAGCCTCAGACCCTCGCACATACAGAACGCGGAGTTGGGTTTGAGAGCGGGTTGTGTTGGCGGCTCAGGATGAGCCCTGAGGATTATTGTCATGGCCAACCCCAATATTATAGAATTACACTCAGACTGAGCGACTCCTGCTGCAGCTCGCACAATTACTCTGCGGTCCTGGATCCTGCTGGAGGAGCTGCATCAGACACAAAAGCTACATCCATGAGCTGCTGGGAAACTGTGCACTTCTCTATAGATCCAGTAGGAGGCGCTAGATTAGATATAAGACCAGAAAATTGCGCACAGGGGCGGGGTTAGGAGCTGACGGATGGAACCTTCATGTGCATTAAGATAAATGACATGTATAAGTCAATGAGCCCTCTTAATGCCATCTACTGGAAAATGTGAGTATTGCAGGGAGAAGGCAGAAGTGTAACTTAGTGGGCCCAATTGCAAAGCTGAAGGGGCCACATCTGGGCCCCGGGCCTTAGTTTGCCCATGCATGTATTTTACTGTCTAGCATGAACATATATAGAAGGTAAGGTTGTTATTATTAGAGACACTCTCCTGTGATGGAAGAGATACATCACATTGCAGGACAATTGTGAAACCAGTCATGATGGATGGATTAGAGACACTAGGAATAGACCGAAGACAGGAGACAGAGCTGAAGGTGGAGGAGTTAAAGATGATGAGATTCTCTTTAGGAGAGACAAGGATGGACAGGATCAGGAATGAGGAGATTAGAGGGACAACACAGACAGGAAGGTTTTGAGAAAAAGCTAGAGAAGACATATTGAGATGGTTTGGACATGTTCAGAGGAGGGACAGTGGATACATTGGTAGAAGAATGATGAGATGGAGCTACCAGGTAGGAGACAAAGAGGAGATTGATGGATGCAGTGAGGGAGGACATGGAGGTAGTTGGAGTCGAAGATACAGAGGACACAGGGACGGTAGGTGTAATTGCTATACAAACCAGTTCTATAATTTGGACAAACTTGGCGGGCCGGATTGCAAAGCCGAACGGGACGCATCCGGGCCCCGAGCCTTAGTTTGCCCATGCCTGTGCCTTTACAACTGACTACTATGAGTTGACGACAGCCACCACATCCATCAATGTTTTTTCTCCTTGCGATATTTAGTTTAACACAAACCATCATATAAATTTCTAGTGCATGTGTCAAACTCAGGGCCCGTGGTCCAAATGTAGTCCACTTAGTCATTTTGCGTGGCCCACTTTAGCTTAAAAGAGTGTCTGCCTTTTCAGTCAGCAGTTGATCATCAATTACAAAAACACTTATTACATAAGTAGCTCCATCCAACAAAGTCTTTCAGTCATAACAAAGAATATTGCATTGCTGACATCGCCCCCTAGTGTTAATGACTCAACCCGTTTCTAGTGGGTTGCAGGCAACATGGGCTGCAGCTCACGTGTGATCTTTCTTTTATGGACCATCAGCAGCAGACGTTGTAAAGGACCACAGCTTCTGTATTTGGACTCATGTTTGACCCTTTCTTCAGAGACGTTCTATCAAGTTCTCAGGCTTCAGAGGCTCAGCTTTGAAAACCACTTCCTTAGATTCCTGCAGCCAAACCCAACAAATGTAAAAACAAAAAAAAAAATCACTTCACTGCTGCGTTAAAACAATCTTCACAGCTCCTCTGAGCTTCACTGAACTCCTCTGAACTCCTCTTCTCCTGTGTGGCCCGCAAGAGCTTTCACGCTGAGCACGGGGCTGCTGCCATCTTGTGGCAATACCTATAACAACATTGAAACTGCTGTTTTTTTACCACTAGATGTCAGTGTAGCTCCTCTTCTGAATTATCAAGCGAGGAGGAGCAGAATTAGAATCTTCTCAGATGACGTCAAAACTTGAGTCAATGTTTTGTCAGGACAAGTTCTTACAGACAGCTTTGTTACCGCATGGGGGAAGTAGAGAGTTTTCTTAGAATTTCTGCCGTTTTTTTAGTGCCTGCTGTAATAAAACGTAAAAGATAAAAATAAAGTTGGAAGCAAGATCCTGCCGGAGTTAAAACACTCTTAAATGTACTTTATTTTAATACAAAATAATACAAAAGTAATTAATTCAAATGTATTATTTTTTGAATTACATATGTTTATTTTGAATTAAAATAGTAATTTATATTTTTAAGATTAAAATTAATCGTTTTAGCACTGTATTAACCCACATAACTGTAAGGGGGCTCATCACCCAGGGGAAGGCTCACAGTATGGTGTGGCAGAGGTAGAGACTGTTGACTGGCAACAGATAATCAGAATTTATTTATTTTATTTTATTTTATTTTATTTTATTTTATTTTATTTTATTTTACTTTACTTTATTTTATTTTATTTTATTTTATTTTATTTTATTTTATTTTATTTTATTTTATTTTATTTTATTTATTATTGATAAATGTAAATTTTATTTTATTTTATTTTATTAAAAAGTAAAAAAAATACTTATTATAAATAATACATTTATATAAAATAAAAGTTAAAAATAAATAAAATTATAGTGTAATTTTGGTTAATGCAAAATGTAATTAAAAACATATATTCTTTTTTTTTTTTCATTGCTGGCCCCTCATTAATCTGTGTATAAAGTTAGAAAATAAAAAAATAAACAACAATTGTTGAGATTTTAATTTGAACACTTGGTGTTTCACTGGTTTCTGTCCAGTTTTACGGGGATGGAAACCATGAGTCGTCAAAAAGATGCAGATATTGTCCAAATTCTTTTTTTTTTTTTGTCACTCATGCTTTATTGTATCATTTATTCAGATTCAGGTTGGATGGATTCTCAGTGTATGAGTTAGTTTTTTCATATCAAATAAATCCTCAACTAAGTTCACCCAGTTCTCTAGTATTGGAGGATCTTTTTAACACCAAGTCTTTTTCTTTGTCAACAACAATACCAAGCTATAGGAGTTCCAATCTCTTTGCTATTTCATCCAAACATTTTCGGCATATAACATGCCCCCTAGAGGAGAAAATAAAATCCAGCATTCTGCAGAAAATCCCCTGGTTATCAATATCTTCATCTTCTCATTTCAGCTTTTCACTTTTTCAGGTGTTGCCAAAGCGAGTCAATAATTTCCATCTCCCCCTGTCCTCTGTATCTTCTACTCTGACCATGTCCTCCCTCACTGAATCCATCAATCTCCTCTTTGTCTCCTCCCTGGTAGCTCCATCTCTAGGATCATTCTTCTACCATCTCCACGACTGCAACCCAAATCACACTGCACCACAGTCTTCAGTCTCCATCACCAGGCTGACGTCCATCTCTGCTGTAGAACCGACTGACATTAAAACAGTTCTTCTGCTTTCTTATCTTCATGAAGAAGATCCACCATCGTGGCCCCAACGTGGACAAACACTGCTTCACTGAAAAGAATCTTGGAACCAAAGACGAAAACCTTGAAGTAGTATCTGCATCCTCAGATCGTAGAAAAAAAACTTTCAATTTTTCATGAATGATTCATTTTTTAATGTTGAATGTCACGTATAAGAAAATATTGATTTGTTTGATTAAAATCCCTTGGTAAAAATCAGAAATTTCATTTAATGTTTTTTGTTAGAAATGTTTCTGAGCAGTTGGAAATTTAATTAATATTAATTAATTAATACATTTATTGTGTTTTTTTTTCCTATAAGTAAAAATAACGATATATATATATATAAATATAATATATAAAACGATATATAAAATTTTATAAAATATATAAAAATTAAAATAGACCTAAAAATTTTTAATTAAATTAAATTTTTGCCAGAAAAAAAATTAAAGAACAACAAAAACGTATTTACATCGCCGCTGCTAGTGGTGGTGGTGGTGGTGGTGGTGGTGGTGGTTCTATCTGCTGCTGCTGCGACGCAGTTAAAAAAAGTTGTAAACTCTGCAGAGTCAGACAGAGGGAGCACCTGACCACACCTCCCTCTGACTCACCTCCGCCTCCATTGGCTCCTTGTCCTGCTCCAGGTCTTCATTAAAACTCCTCTGTCTCCTGGGTCCATCCTCACTCTGACACTTGTTGCTGCTGCAGCTCCACCAGCTTCACCTGAATGAGCTCCAGCACCTGCTCCTGCTCCAGCGTGTCCTCAGGGATCTCCTGCAGGGAGTGATGAACTCCATCGACCCTCAGACCCACCACCAGCACCACCAGCAACAGCAGCACCAGCAGAACCTCACCAGCTCCAGCACCAGCGCCTCCTCCCCGACACCCAAGTCTGCCCAGCAGGAGGTCCCGGACATGGCAGCGGTCTACTGCGAGAACTTCAGCAGCGTGTACCACCAGCAGAACCTGCAGGCTCCTCAGAGACCCGCGGGTTACGGACTCGGGGAGTACGCGTCCTCTCCAAACGCCGCCTACCTGTGGCTCAACGGGCCGGGCGTCGGCTCCTCGGCCGCGTCCTACCTGCACGGGAACAGCCCGTCGGCCGCCTCCTTCATGCCGCCCACCTATGGCTCTCAGCGGCAGTTCATCGGCAGCTCCCAGGGCTTCGGCGGCCCGGACCTGGGCTGGTTGTCCATCGCCAGTCAGGAGGAGCTGCTGAAGCTGGTGCGTCCTCCTTACTCCTACTCAGCGCTCATCGCCATGGCCATCCAGAACGCGCACGACAAGAAGCTGACCCTGAGTCAGATCTACCAGTACGTGGCCGACAACTTCCCCTTCTACAAGAAGAGCAAGGCGGGCTGGCAGAACTCCATCAGGCACAACCTGTCCCTCAATGACTGTTTCAAGAAGGTCCCCCGGGACGAGGACGACCCAGGTACAGACCAGGGGAGCCGCGGGGACACGGGGGTAGACAGAGATAGAGTCAGAAGGATGGGGGACACTGGGACAGACATGGGCAGTAGTGGCAAACGGGTGACACCAATGTTAGGCCTCGGTGTTAGGGACAAAGAGACAGGTGATGGCAAAGGTTTGGACAAGGAGACGGGACAGAGGCAGGAATGACGGACAGAAAGAGTTAGAGACAACAGAGACAGAGGGAGAGACAATAACAGTATTATTATTATTTTGTTATTATTAAAACTGCATTATTATTATTATTATTAGGCAAATGCAAATTAATTTAACATCATTACAGAACCCCTTGTGCAGAGAAATTGAAAAAGCAATAACTATTATCATTTAAAACTTTATTTTGTTGAATAAAAAGGTCACGTACAGTTCTTATTTTGGAAAAAATATTATTTTAAAAAAATATGCATGAAATTTGACAAAAAAAATTGGCACAAAAGAATCTAAAGTATTCATTTAAAATGACTTTTTTTTTTCAACTGTCAGGAATTTGTTAATTTTTTAAAAACTCTGACAGTTTGAACTCCAAGAGGCTAAAAATTCCCCTTAAATTTCCATCTTTGTAATAATTGCATAAAACATTTTTCCATCTTTATTTTAATTTATTATTTATATAATTTATTTATATTTTATTTGATACTTCAGTTTTTATTTGTGCAATGAAACGTAAATTACAACTTAATTTTTTAATTTACAGACAAAGGATCCTAATATAACTAAGATGATTTATTGATAATCTTATGAGTTTTATTATTTATATAAAAAGTTTAAGAAGAATTTAAGTGAACATAATGTATTTAATATATTTTTAAAAAATCCTATTTTAAAAATGTATAATTTTAGTTCATTTACGTAGAATAAATTAAAGTAGGTAAAGCTTTAAGTATGTTTTTTATTAAATGTTTTTATTGTTTTTTTTTTTTTAGTTTGATTGTTTGTTTTTTATCATTATGATTTAAACCATGATTTTATTTAAAGTCCTGACATACCATCTGTATTTTTCCAGGTAAAGGAAATTACTGGACGTTGGACCCAAACTGTGAGAAGATGTTTGACAATGGGAATTTCCGAAGAAAAAGGAAGAGACGCTCTGATCCCAGTGGGACAGGAGGAGCTGCGGTGACGGGGCCCACAAAGACAGAGGAGGGAAGGGCCACACTGCAGCCCAAATCTGCCGAGAGTCCCCAGTTGATTGGGCCGTCCTCTCCGGACTTGGACGCCTTGAACGACAATCACAAGAGCTCTTCCTCCTTGTCTCCCCCAGGACTGTCGTCCTCGTCCACCCCTTGCTACAACAACTTTTACAGCAGCATGTCCAGTCTGACATCAGGGCCCCCTGGACGACAGGGGTCCCTGGGACTGGTGAACGAACTGTCCAACAGGAACATTACGGCCCTGAGCCCGTACCACCATCACCACCACCACCCTAACCACGGCCACGCGGGACAGGACGCGTCAGAGCACGGAGACGGTCTGCATTTCAACCGTGGAGTTTACTACAACACCTTCAGCGGCGGTGGCGGTCAGAGTGGACAGTTCAATGGTCACTTCTACAACAGCTTCGCCCTCAACAGTCTTATCTACCCCAGGGATGGGACTGAGCTGTAGATGGACTCCATCCCTCACACCTTCCCAGACCCAGTCCACACCTGGACCAGAGGACTGAGCAGGTTCAGAGAGGACAGTCCTTCAGCAGCTTCATCAACAACCTGGGTCGTATTGGACACCCAGCTGCAGGAGTGTCCATCACTCGGGTCCAGACCATTTATCAGTGCTGGATTCAGAGACCTGTCCTCTGTCCTCTGGGTCACGAGAGGGAAAAACTTCCAGTCTTGTGTATTTGGACTTGGAGACAAAGTGCACAAAACGTTGCTGCCCCAGTTTTAGACAAGGACATCAGATCACTGGGGTGTTGTACAAAAAATACATGACTAAAAATTTCAATTTTTATTTTTTTCAGCATTGACATTGACAAGCACATATATATATGGGTTTTTTTTTTTTGCCTTTTAGACAAAAACGCAAACTGAGGAACACGCAGCCAGAAGACAAAGTGAAAATACTTTGTATTGTTTTTTTTTTTATTCTTCTGATGTTGTTTTTATACTTAAAAAGCACTTATGATTTTTTTTTATTCATTTATCGGCCCCAGTTTGTAAAGTTCTTAAATCCACTCTGTCATGTTGTAAATGTAACAGTTCAACATATCAGCGCTGAGACCAGGACACACGTCCAACGTCTTCTTATGAAGCTGCTGTGGGGAAGTCTAACAGTGTATTTCTATGGATTATAGGTCAAATCTGATTAGAGAAGTCGAGGGCAAACTAAGGCCCAGGGGCCAATGGTCCATTAACCTTTTCAATGCGGCCCGACAACATTGTCCAAGTAAAATAATTTATTTATATTATCATTATACTTGCAATGCATGCGATTCTCCTACGTCGAAAAGTAAAAATAGAACATTTTAGGTGTTATACATGACTTTTACACTCCATTTATCTCAGTTCAACAAATGCTCCATCTTTCTGCTTTTGACTTGTCCCCGTGTCCAATTCTGGGACCCATTGTGGCCTGCAAGGCAAAAAGTTTGTCCTCCTCTGGATTAGAGGTTGGGGTCTTCTGGACTCGGGTTCTAACCCTGGCCTCACCTGATGACTGCAGGGACTAGGATGGTCTCCAGACCCCAAAAACAACTCACAGCACTTGATCTGCAACGTCCTCTGCTCATTTACCAAAGTTGCCTTGGGAATTACGTATCCCAGCACACGTCATCCTCTCATAAAATACCAGGGACTTTGAACCAGGGATCATTTTTCTTTAATTTCAATATTGTACAAAGCAGTTTTTATATTTGCTTATAAAACAGATTCCAACGCGTTTCTGATGTTTTGTTGTTCTCGCAAAACCAAAAAGTCAAAGAAGTACCAGGACTTTTCAGGACAGATCCTGCTTGTGGCCTTCAGTAAAAAAAAAACAACTGCCTGTCCCTGTTCCTGCAACTTTCTGGATCTGAAGTTGGCAGAACTATTTACAGAATGGAAATCATATAGTTTTTGGGACTAGTTCAGACCTGGGCAAACTAAGGCCCGGGGGCCAGATGTGGTCCACCAAGCTTTTTAACACGGCCCGCTGACCTTGTACGAATCAAAAGGGTATTTGTATTATCACTATACTTGTGCCTTTTCCCTGCAATTCCCGCATTTCCCGAAAAGATTACGTCATAAAAGTTTTTTTTTATAAAAGCTAGGTTTAGCATCATAGGTTTTATTCAACAAACTAATTTTTTTTTCAATTTTTCTGGTCTTGACTCGGGCCCCCAAGTCCAATTCGGGGACCCATTGTGGCCCGCGAGTCAAAATGTTTGCCCACCTCTGTACTAGTTACTACTGATTGTGCCTTAAGTTCTGGGTTTGTCACCACTTTTATTGGTCAGTTTTAACTTTTTTTACTTTTTCTAACTTTTGTTTTCATCAGAAGACCATGGCCCAGAAACAGTTCTACCCCAGGTCTAAGTTCAGTTTCCAGTTCCTGGTCATCATCCCCCTCTCTCGCTCTCATCACTGTGCATTGGTAAACAGTGCATTGACTGAATCCACAGCCGATGTAAATAAAAGAAACATGTATTTTTGTAAACCATGACGATAGTTTGTAACTATTTAAGGTATTTATGCGACTGTGTATTTCACTGCTGATCTACTGCAAGTGTGAATGAAACGACTGGTTGTCCTGCGTCGGTGCTTCTCTCGACGAGTGAAAGACGTTTGTTTCCTCGTGTCTTCCTTCAGCCCAGAGCTGCATTCTCCACTGTGATGATGAATAAATATCTTCATTCATATCTCCATTCTTCTGTCAGCTGCGCTTTGTAAAAAAAAAAAAAAAAAAAAGTTCAGCAGCTCCTTCTAATCTGAATGAAAATCCACTTTAATCTCAGATGAGATTACTTCTACTCCATTTCATCTGAAACAAACAGTGGGCTGTTCTTCTGCTCACACTCAGGACCCTCACTTTTTAATCTGTCTGACCTGCTTCTGCACAAAAGGCTAAAAAATGTGGGTTATTTTTTTTAACATTTACATTGTTATGACCAAAGCACAGAGAAACTTTAATGACTATTGAAATGGGCTACTATTATTATTATCATTAATAAAAATAACACAATATTAATAATATAGTATTAGTAATAGTAATAGTATTTTGCTGTTATTATTATTGGTATTATTATTTCAAATAATAATTCTGAATTAGAACAACAAAAAATATAGTTTAGTGTGTTTTATTTAATTCATTTAGACATTTTTATAACTAACTAACTAACTATAAGTCAAAACTTGTGGTTTGCTTCAGTTATCCAAACTATAAGCAATAATTCAATTGTTTGATTTGGTTTTTTATTATTATTAATTTAATTACTGAATACTTTTGTAATATTTAGACAAACGCTTGAAACAGAACTAATCCTGGATAAATGATGTGTAAAAGTCATGAATGAAAGCTGAAATGCTTAAATCTTCCAGACTTTTCTACACTATCTGATGGGTAAACTATATAAATTGAGGGAAAAGGCAAGAGGATAATGACAATTTAAATTATTAGAAAATAGACAAATTTTCGCGGGCCGAATTACAAACCCAAACGGGCTACATATGGTCCCCGGGCCTTGGTTTGCCCAAGTTTCCAAAAAAATTATGTGGATTAGAACAGCACTGAAAAAAATCATTATGAATATATTTAATATAAGGTATGAAATGAAAATATTCTCACGGCAACGTTTCCAGAAATAAATTATTATTTTTTACACTGCATTAAGACTCATTTCACACGGGAACTATTTGGCGAGCGCGGCGGACGAATACGTCGTCACGCGGCGGAAGTCTGATTTCTTTACGTTCTTGACGCGGTTCGCGCTCCTTACGTTGGACGGTGCTACATTCACTCCCTTTCGTTCATGTAGTTGTAATTTTTTTTTTTATCGTTTTGCTCTTTATTATGGCTCCCAATCCTAAACAGCCTCTGTGTCTCCCCTGTACCCTAGGTAAGTGACGAAGGTGTTTAAGTACCTTACGTGAATTCCGGAAATAGTTACGTAGCGCCGTACGAACGTTGTTTGACAGTCGATGTATTGTCAGAACCTGAACAGCCAGTGAGGTTTGTACCATACTGACCCGGGAACAGTTCAGTCTAAGTTACTTCTGCCTGTGGAGTCACAGTCACACACCTCCAACAGAAACACCTCAAAAACAGAGTTGTTGTTGTTGTTGTTGTTGTTGTTGTTGTTGTTGTTGCTGTTGCTGTTGCTGTTGCTGTTGTTGCTGTTGCTGTTGTTGTTACTGTTGCTGCTAAGCTGGATGAAGGCTTGAATGACTACACCTGACCTGGGTTCATGTCCCAGCACAACCCCACTGGACCACAGGACCCCAGATACAAATATGTTCCTCAGATAATGGAGGTGGGGCCTCACTAATGAGGAGCAGCTCAGAGGAGAAGAAGTGTTTGATGTACAGAGAGCAGCTCCATGTAGAACCTCTATGAGGAGAAGTTAGGACAGCCAGGACCAGGGGTCTCAAAGTTGTGGCCATTTGTGGACCGTAGAACGACATGTTCAGAGGAGGGACAGTGGATATATTAGTAGAAGAATGATCCTAGAGATGGAGCTACCAGGTAGGAGACAAAGAGGAGATTGATGGATGCAGTGAGGGAGGACATGGAGATAGTACAAGATACAGAGGTGAGATGGAAATTGTTGAGGGAGGACATGGAGGTAGTTGGAGTCAGAGTAGAAGATACGGAGGACAGTGGGAGATGGAAAACGTTGACTCGCTGTGGCAATCCCTGAAAAAAGGGACAAGCTGATAGTTGAAGACAA
>JAFBJS010006180.1:54982-66770 GCA_016785265.1 Paraplagusia blochii
GGTGAGATGGAAATTGTTGAGGGAGGACATGGAGGTAGTTGGAGTCAGAGTAGAAGATACGGAGGACAGTGGGAGATGGAAAATGTTGACTCGCTGTGGCAATCCCTGAAAAAAGGGACAAGCTGAAAGTTGAAGACAAAGAACAATATTTTGTTGTCCCCAACCTTGATATGAAAGTTTAATGTTAGATTTGCCCTGTTGCCCTGTTTATATTTATATAATATTTATATTTATATATATATTTATATTTAAACAGGGCAAATCAGCAATGCCGAAAATGTTGTATGCACTCGGAGGTGTGTGTCAGGAGGGTCAACAGGTGTAAAAGTTGTGCATTATTTTGTTCTGAGTAAAGTGAGGAGCTTCAACCACACTGTGGTAAATACTTTTAAACCTGGTTTCTGTCTACAGTTGAAAAGGAGCGATGATTGGTTGACATAGGTTAACGTTTCAGGCTAAGCCAATCAGAAAGAGACCTGGGCGGGTCTTCTTGTCTTTTAGGGAAATAAACAGTCACACACACAAACACACATGACACAGTACAGCAGCACACACCCACAAGCAAGACGACGGCAAGCGACAAGTTGAGGTTACAATAAAGATGTCTGTCAAAATGTCTAAACATCTATTTTGTTTTTATTGTTCCACTACATTTCATTGATGATAGTTGCTACAGAACACAACACTAAACTTTTTAAAAGTTTTTGAAGTAAAGTAACTAGTTATTAGTTACTTTTATTATTGAGTTACTAGTTATGTAACTAGTTACTTTTTAAGAGCAGTAACTAGTAAAGTAACACGTTACTTTTTTAAAGTAACTTGCCCAACACTGGGAGTTTGACATTAATGCATCTGGGCAAAAGTGAAGACCAAACATAATACCTTAATATATATTTACTAGTGAATGCTATACTGTAGACCAGTACAGTAGAGTATCGATCTTTAATAATAACTTTACTGTGATGATTTTCTTTTGTCTCCTTTTGGCTTGTCCCTTTTTCAGAGGTTGCCACAGCGAGTCTACATCTTCTACTCTGACCCCAACTACCTCCATGTCCTCCCTCACTACATCCATCAATCTCATCTTTGTCTCCTACCTGGTAGCTTGATTTCTAGGATCGTTCTTCTACCAATATAACCACTGTCCCTTCTCTGAACATGTCCAAACCATGTGTCTTCTCTAGCTTTTCCTCCAAACCTTCTTGTCTGTGTTGTCCCTCTAATCACCTCATTCCTGATCCTGTCCATCCTTGTCTCCCCTAAAGAGAACCTCAGCAGCTTTAGCTCCTCCACCTCCAGCTCTCCCTCCTGTCTTCAACCTATTCCTAGTGTCTCTCCACTGTCCTGTAAACCTTTCCCTCCACCTTAGCTGACTCTCTTCTATCACAGATCACTCCTGACTCTTTTCTCCAGCTCTGTTGGTGTTCGTTGTTAACCCGTCCCCCGTCCGATCCAGTATGGAAATATTTTGCTGTCTACCATCATTGATTTTGCACCTTCATTTGTCACACTTGACTGAATGACACAGAGTGGACATTTAAAGAAATTCAACAAACTAATGTTGAGATTGTATCTTCACTTTTTTAAAATGTCCTTTTCCTTTGGTCTCTCAGGTAGATCCTCAGTGTTCTGGTGGGAGTGTCAGCTGATGATAACATCTCCTGTCTACATCTCAAGATCTCACTGCAATGACAACACAATGTAGTAGGTGAAATGAATTTATATTCATCCTCATCCACCGTCGCCCTGGTCACAGAGACAGCAGTCTCCACCACTGCCACCCAAATCGTACTATACTGCAAGCCTTCCTATGTGGCTTGGGCTGGTGCTATGTAAACCTTTAGGTATTTATACAGATGTGATACTAGACCTTAAGGGATCAAGTTCTTATTAAGGAAAGTTCCTTTAATGTAAACTTTTGTATTGAACTTCCTTCGTCTTAGTCTCATGGGGGAAAATGATAATTTTCCCTTTTTTTGGTCTTTGAGACGCTGCAGATAACTTTTTGTTTTAGCTAATATGAAAAAGAACAATATTGGTTTGGTTGGTAAGAAAATATATTTTTTGTTGTGTCTAAACTTTTTTCTTAAACGTGAATATCCAATTTCAATATAAGAGTGCAGGCATTTTGCGCAAGTTATGCTTTGCTTAAAATGTCTTCACCATGTTCATACAAGGTACGCCATAGGGTAAACCCTTTCAGTTCACGCCGACGTCTCCAAACTGGGCGTCCGTGAAACGTACGTTCGTACATAAAGATAACAGCAAAAAGTTTGACACCAAAAATCCTGTCCAATTGAAAGCGTTTTATGCAGAACTAGCTTCTTCAGAGCAAAATAAGTTTTGGTTTGCCAATGGTGGCGCGGTTAAACATTTGATTTTGCTAGACCAGTGGAGTAGCTAATCAATTACAACATGATGGTTTTGCTAAAACGTTAGCGATACAAAGGAATTCTTCCCAAAAGTCTTCCACAGTGGGCCAAATGGATTTAAAATCAATTTTTAATGAATTATAACTAAAACCGATTCCTCTAAAATATTGAGGGATATTTTAAATAAGAAATGAATCTTATCTATAACATGTAAAAAAGAAGCTAAGCTTTCTTCTTTCTTTAGTTCCATCTCATTTGGATGAGGACTCAACCAAAGCTGCCCACACTGGTAGAGGAATGAGGAGGGTGGAGGGCTGATGTTGATGGGTAGTGTCCAGGACAGAGGTTGAAGTTGAAGGTTGTGTGGGGTTTGCATGCAGAACAGGGTGCGGGGGACGGGGCGGGAGGGAGTCAGTGGGTATGATTTGATCCTGTGAAGCTCAATTAAGTGCTTGGTTCACCCCTGGTGTGGAGCTGCTGAATCGGAGCCAGGTCAGCTCCGGGTTGAGGTGTTGTTCATTATTTTTCCGCCTGTCGGATCTCATGAGCGGCTGCTTGAGACGGCGGGACACTCAGCGGTCGAGGAGCAAAGGATCCCGCCGGCGGGGAACGTCAAACACGCTCAAAGCCTGAGCTCTTTCCTTCCCTGCCGGGATTATGATCAACAAAGCATGTCCCACACCTGCAACAACCGGCACAATGGAAACTCCGTGGGCCAATGGAGACGCAGGAGCAGAGCAGTTATTAGAGGCCCCCGTCGATGAAATGGATTACATTAACTCCTCCTGTTGTTCCTCCTCCTGGAGCTTAAACATCACAGTGACAGTGTTCACTTCATTCACAAAAAAACCCTGCGATAAACAGAGAACCGTTGGTTTATTATCTAGTAGAGGGAACGGTTCATCATCAGGAACTGGATGAAGAGTTGTTTCTGCTTTCACGCATCAAATTTTGTGTATGGAGCCAAACATTTTCTCAAAAAAGAACACACACGTAAGCACGAATCTGGAAACATATTCTGGGGAGAACACATGCGCAATCACTAATCTGCGCCCAACGAAAATGGCATCTGGAAGCGGCAATGGTGACCAAGTGTGAGTATGTAAGCATGTTATAACATAATACTTACACTCGGACAATCGCCATTGCCGCTTCCAGACGCCATTTTTGTAGGACGTGAACTTGGCTCTTGGACGCAGTTTAGTGACATCACACACAGACCCTGGTGGGGACACTGCCGTGTGATTGGCTGCAAACATCTTCAGACTTCTTATTGGCTGGTGACGGACTGATGTAGCAAACTTACGCTCGTGAATCTGGTCCGTGTAAGACAAGTCTCAAAAATATGAATTTGCGTGCGCGTAGTTTCACAAATTAAAAGAAGGATTTGCATGTGCGTACGACAATTCACAAACGTAGTTGCAAGAATTCACAAACGTATTTTGACGTGTGAAGCGTTGTTTGTGTGTTCTTCTCAGAATACGTTTGCGGATCTGTGCTTACGGGTGTGTTCTTTTTTGAGACTATTCTGGCTCCATAGAAAAGAAGTGACCAGAACTAAAGAAGAAAGAAAACTCTCCACTGCACACAACGAAATTCAACCTCTGTATTTAACCCATCACCAACGTGAACAGTGGGGTAGCTTTGAACGCCCGGGAAGCAGTGGGTGGGGATGGTGCCATGCTCAGTGGACCTCAATGGTAACTTGGCAGTAAGGGGATTCAAACCAGGGCCTTGCAGACCCAAATCCACTTACTTGGGATCGGTGAATAGGAGAGCTATAAGTGAGGACCTCAGTCGACCTCACTGGTAACTTGGCAGTTGGTGGATTTGAACCTGGAACCCTGCAGTCCCCAGTCCAGTTCCGGTTCCTTAGGCCACCACTGCC
This sequence comes from Paraplagusia blochii, assembly GCA_016785265.1. NCBI lineage: Eukaryota > Metazoa > Chordata > Actinopteri > Pleuronectiformes > Cynoglossidae > Paraplagusia > Paraplagusia blochii. The sequence continues at coordinate 59,243 of JAFBJS010006180.1, forward strand.
CCCTAACAAGGGCACCGGTGCCCCCTAAGGCAGAGATGTTTCTGTAAAATCAATCAATTTTCTACCAAGATGATGTAGTTGTTTTGCATGAAGAAACCCACCTCCAACCTCCACCCTAACCACCAACCACAACCCCTCACCATGAACCTCATTCAACCTTTCAGTCCCACCATGCACCTGTTTCCAGCTCTGCCGCAGCCTGCTGCAGATGTAGAAGAGCGAAGATAAGCAGAGGGTGATAAGCTCGACTCTGTACATCCCCATCATAAAACATCATAAAACAATGATCTGTCTTCATCAGTGCCAGAGCTCCAGGTATCATCAGCTAAGAGCGGCTGCAGTGCCAAGGCCTCATCCAACCCTGATCTTCTAACTGCAGCTGTCTGGACTTGTTCAGCAGTCTAACCTGGCCCTTCCTCCCCCCATTCAAATAATCTCCTCACAGATTCATAGACCTGCACCGTTCACTGTGACAGAGTCCGGACAATTGAGGTTCCAGGTCCAAACATCAACAAACAAACATCCTTCTCCAGTCCCTGCTGCTCAGTGCTCACACTGACTTTGTTTGTGCTCCGTGTCTGATATGTTTTGGAACAACAGAGTTAGAGGGAGGGTGTCAGACCCCGGGGGAGTCCACAGGAATTCTAAGAGAGATCTGTAGGAATGAGCAGGGCTGCCCTCGCCCTCACCTCCTCCCTGAGGTCCTGCCAACCCGGCCCACTCCCACCCTACTGTCCGCTCCGTATAGCCCCCCTAATTTCTCCTCTAATTGGACCCATTCTCCTGGCACTTCTCCACCTCACACTGTCACGTTATACTGTGTAATAAGCTATTACCCCCCCACTCACTCCCCTGGACCAGGCTGAACCACCGCACTACTAATCAACATGGACATGGTCATTGTATGGGACTGGGACTGAGGACAACACAGGATGGCTATTGTTTCTCTGGACCGCAAAGGTCTGGACTCTCACAGAGGGATGAGGCCGAGGGAGATGAAGAGGAGGTGCCATCGCCCCCTGCACGCCCCTCATAGGAAACAACAAAACAAACTGTAACACCTTCAGTTCACTCATCTTTGCTTTGGCTAAAATATGACTTTAAGGGTGGAGGTGTTCCAGGCTGAACCTGTCGGAAGACAGAGAAGATAAAGAGCCATGAGAGACGAAACAGCTGGAGTGGTCACCTTAAATAAAATATCAAAGTTCGACAAAAGCCTTCAGTGAATCTTTGTACAAGGCATTAAAACACACACACAGACACACACACCTCCTCCCTCTAATCCAGCCCCCCCAGAGCTCAGTGTCCAGAGGAAAAGGTTCATCCAGAGGACGGAATCACTCTCCATGGAAAACTAACTGCTCTGGAGGGTTGTGTGTATGTGTGCTGAACTGAGGCAGGGGGTCAGGGAGGGGGGTGGACAGCAGTCAGCTGAGTGGAGCGAGTAATGCAAGCAGGTCTACAAAAACAACCCAGAAATAAGCGTCTCACCATCGTCCCAAAGGGAAGAAAAACAGTAGAATGCTATAAAAACGTCCATAAACCAAGGATCCCCAACCTGGTGCTTGGTGGCACCTCGTAGCAACCATGGCCTACCTAAAGGAGGTGCCCAAGGAGTACATTCTAAAATTAGAACCTTTCAACGATAAGGCTCTAAAATAGGACTGTTATTGTGTCAGTGTTCAAACTAATGTACAGAAACACTGAGTTACTGGTTGGTACTGTTAATGTTAAAACTAGGAATTTCAGATGCTAACATTTGCCAATATCGGCAAATGCTGATAATGTCCAAACACTCTATACTTATTATCAGCCTGATCATATTGGCCAACCAATATCATTGGAGGTCTCTAGTTAAAACAATGTATTAGAACTTCAGCATGGACCAGATCCATCACGGGAGATGTTCTCCTGACTGATCAGATGACAGAGTCTACAGACATGTAGGATATGGTCTGAGGGTTTATGTGTGTGTGTGTGTGTTGAGAGGAGCTCCAAGTGCAGGTGCAGTCCTGCTTCTTCATCCGTGACGCTCCGTCAGCTTCAAATCGTCCCAGTGAGGGTTTCAGACAAGTAGAGAGGAGGGGAAGGGTGAGGGTGAAGTTGGGAACTTCTCACCCTGCTGGACTCCTACTGGGAAGGAGGGCTGGTAATTTGGAAAGAAATGTTCAGGTTTGGGCTGTTAGAGAGAGGGGACAGCTGGACTGAGACTCATACTTTGACTTTGTGTGAGAGTATTGGGCTACTTTGTGATCGACTTGCTCTACTTTCAAACGGGACAAAATTTGGCCACTTTGTCCCAGAATCATTGTCTCGGTCATTGGTGTGGAATTCCAGGGTTTGCCTCCTGGGCAAGATTGGACCCTACTTAATGTGTTTGGCTCTGTCCAGTGGGTAGCCATCGTGGAGACCGCTGCACCAAGGACCCGGTAACAGCTATACGTTATATTATTTAGCGGTATCAACTAGAGATGACAGATTGTAAAATTCTTGGTTGATACCGATAGGTCTGACCTATCAAAACAATTTTTTTCCCGATAACAATTTTCTATGTCTAAAATAATTAGAATCGTACAAAAGACTGAGATTTGGTGGCATCACGGTGTTTGCGTTAATGGCTTGAAACACTGTCAAACTACTCCCGCAGTTCTGTAACAGTAAAGTACAGCCTACTTGGTCATTACCTGGTACCGTGGTACCGTGGACTCAAGTGTCTTACCAGGTTTACAAAGCATTTTTACCTGTACCACGCTAATAGACTGGCCGTCCATGGACTCCATTATTTTTTTAGTGGTGGCTTTGGACTCTCATGCTAAACATACAACGCCACAGCGGATGGTTGTTGTGGTTGCCTAGACTGCGGGGCATCCTTCCTCACTAGCAGTCATGTCCTCTTCATAATTGCTAAAACAGATGCTGCTTCTTTTCCAAGTGGCGTATTAAGTTTTATTGTCCCAAACATCCTAGAGCAGTGGACAAACCTTAACCTGGGTTTCATCGAACCCTAGGGGTCAGTGGGTCGGTCTCAGGGGTTCGGTGGAGCCTCTGCTGCGGAGGTCAAGACACCGCGGAGGTTAAGGCACACCGACTCACCTTACTAAAGTAGGGTTCGGTGAACGTGAACATGAAACTGGTGGGGTTCAGTAGCTTCAACAATGTTAAGAACTATTGTCCCAGACTATTGTCCTAGATCCTACACGTCTTACGTCTTGCAACCATTCCATTTTTTGGTTTGTCGTTGCGCACAGTAAAATAAGTCCGATCTTGGCGCATTGAAACTGCCTTCACCGCATATGAGTGTCGAAACCCGGAATTTACGACAGTGACCAGCCTGTCACCGATGGGATATAAAACCAGCCTTCTTATTGGCGGCTTATTGACTGCTGCATCTTTAGTTTCAACAAAAAATATACTTAATTAATTGTAACGCTAGAAACTAAAGGGTTGCCCCGAGTCTTTTACTGAACCTTTGGCAGCCCAGAGTAGAAAGCTCAGCGGACCATATCTGGCCCAGAGAACATATTTTTGCCTCGGTTTGGGCTTAAAAATGCTTGTGCTCATTGTTGTTGTGAGTATTATTCTAAATGTTGTTGTTGTTGCTGTTATTTTATTTCTCAGTTGGTGTAACTGTTAATTGTTATGAAATGTCAGACCTGCCCAATTGCTCCTCTCCCGCTCCATGCTTTCCAACCGCTGCATCTCCAGCTGCCTCTGCTCCAACAGTCAGTGTGAGGTCTCTATGTGTCGGTGCAGGTTGGACGCAGCGATACGAGGTAATAAAGAAGCCCGTAATCGAGTGCGGCAGAGCAGGTAATTACAGTCAGGGCTGTCTTTTAAAGGCCTGTTTGTAATGATTCATGGTTGCACAAATGCAATTTTCCTGTCACTCCCCCCTCATCAGTCATCACTGCTGGCCTGGATTCGCAAAGAACTCGTTGTAACCCAGCACAGAGACTTGAAGCTGAGTGATCTACAACTATTTACAGCTGGAGAAACAAATCAGATTCATTCACATAATGGTTATTCAGGAGAAACTGGCAACCAGCTACAGCCAAAAGAAAGAGAAAATATAGATTGTTTCATCAGGAAATGATTTTGAGGAAGCCTTAACTTACTTGCTTGGACAGAGTACCTGAAGATGGTCTTCTACGAGTGTTAAAGATCTGGAGTTGTTACACCGTGAAATTTGATCTGAACTCCTGAAAAACCTCAGTCTGTTAAGAGTTCAGCGTGTTCTAAAGCATGAATTAACCAGCTTTCATGAGGATTACTATCGTCTTGTGTTGCTCTTCAAAGACAGAATATGAGAACAAATGTCTGTCTTATGTTCCCTATTTCAAAATTCCCAAAAATTCCACATTTGACTTTATTATGTGGTTTCTAGGTGATGTAGTTGAGTCAGAGAGGTCGTCTTCTCAGCCCCTGACTCATCTTTGAACCCTCAGTTGATCCCATCACGTCTACCTTAAATAAAGGTTTCCCTGCTCCTCGCCCTGGTCCAGCTTCAGAGGAGACGTCACTCACGTTCACGACAACGGGTGTAGGCGACTTGCAGCAGCACCGTAACCATGTTGTCTCTTCTGTGAACATCCACCACCTCAGCCCAGACCAGACATCAAAGACAGGTGGAGTGAAACCATGAAATTACAGCAAAGGTGTCAATTACCCTTTGAAACCAAGCACTCTCCAAATCCAGGCAAGACCCGGCTGGTCCCCGGAATTAGAACAAATAAAGAGGAGCTAAGGGGAGGACGGTGGAGGAGCAGGGAAGACAGGGAGGTGGAGGAGAAGGAGGTTTTAAAGGCCCTGTTGACAACATGGCATCTGTATAAAAGCTCCTAATTCAGATTTAAATTACAGGCCTTGTTTCCACACAAATGTACATCCAAAACGCATCACTTTGAGTTTGATGACAGCCAACGGGTAAAACCGTCCTCATTCAACTGATGGGTTTTTACTGGCAGAGAAGAGACACTAATGTACTTCACAATGACACAGTGGGTTTCCTCAGTAGTCCACGATGCTAGCACCCAGGGCATTTTGTTGCAATTGATTTTATGTTAGTTTGAAGTGAAGTGATGCGAGGAGTCTTTAATTAAGAGAAATCAGATACTTAAAAAAAACTTTATAGAGTGTTTTACACAGGGTGTCTACAAATAATTCTATATCAGCCAAGTCCATGGCCTTTTTAAGGGAAAGTTCAACATGTCACAGTAGGGTTACAACTCTGGTTTTAAATACTGGGGAAGAGGGTTTCTCACATCACACATTTAGAATGAGCGCATAGTCTGAGCACCCCACTAGGACGACCAGGATCAAAACTTCACTAACGTTAACGTAACTTTGATTTCCTACTGGAAGAACTTCATCTGTGTTTGTTAGATAAAGGAAAGGAAGGAAGGAAAGAGAGCAAACTGTCTGTATTTTACCCATCACCAAAGTGAACAGTGGGCAGCTTTGAGTGCCCAAGGAGGTGTGAGTGGGGACGGTGCCATGGTGAGTGGACGTCGTAACTTGGCGGTAGGGGGATTCGAACCAGGGGCCTTGCGGTCCCTTTTCCGCTTTCTAACCACTAGGCCACCAACTGCATTGTCATTGTACCTTTGTACTGGTCTATTTTCATCCATTGCACCGTCTTTCTGTCCAGGGAGTGGATCCCTCTCCTGTGGTTCTCCCTAAGGTTTCTACTGGTTTTCTTTTCCCTGTTAAAAGGGATTTTTTTTCCGCTGTAGTTTTTTCGAGGGTCTAAGGACAGGATGTTACCAACCCTATGAAGCCCTACGAGACAAATCTGATTTGTAAATGTGGGCTATATAAATAAAATTTGATTGATTAATTGATTGAAAAAGTCATTAAAAAAAACCATCATATCTGCATATCGGTTATATTTCTAACTGTTCCACGGAGTAATGACTTCCTCCATATACTTCAGTAGAGGAGTTCAATTGGAGTTCATTGTTTTTCAGACAAAAACAGTCCGGTCTGAGAAGTCTGATAAGGTAGAATGCCTTTAAAAATGTCTTTGAAGAGAATCTCCCCCACATCATTCCGTCAGTCAGTCTGTCTGCCTGTCAGTCTTTATACCATGATTCCTGTTGACAGCCTATGAGTGGGGAAAAAACTCCACAGGTCTCAGTTACACAACACTCACCCACATGCTGAGCCACAGACACTGCTGCCTGGTCCTCCCCTGGAGACACTACAAAACACGCTTGGGGTTCTAACCTTGACTCATAAACTGGTACTATCCATCCATCCATTCATTTTTATCCACTTATCCAGAGCCGGGTCGAAGGGCAGCACTAGGAGGAGGGATACCCAGACTTACCTCTTCCTAGACCAGGGGTGGGCAAACTAAGGCCCGGGGGCCACATGCGGCCCTTTGAGCCTTTTAATGCGGCCCGCCATCCCTGTCCAAATGAAATAATTTATTTATATTATAATTAAACTTCCGACTTTTTCCTACAATGCCTGCGTTTTCCCAGTAGATGGCATTAAAAAAGCCAATAAGAAATTTAGTATTTTGGGTTTGATGCATGACTTTTACTTGCCATTTATCTTAGCTTACACGAACACTCCATCTCTCTGCTCTTGACTCGACACCGTGTCCAATTTTAGGAGAAATTGTGGCCCGCAGGTCAAAAAGTTTGCCCACCCCTGTCCTAGACTCTTCCTCCAGCTCATCTGGGAGGATCCCGAGGCGTTCCCAGGCCTGCCGGGTAACAAAGTCGCTCCAGCTTGTCCTGGGTCTTCCTCTGGGTCTCCTCTCAGTGGGACATGACCCAAACACCCCCTGTGGGAGGTGTCCAGGGGGCCTCTGATGTAAATGCCCATGCCACTGACTCTCACTTAACTGACTCTGCTCGATGTGAAGGAGCTACTCCGAGCTACTCCGAGCTCCTCCCGGGTGACAGAGCTCCTCACCTTATCTCTAAGAGAGCGCCCTGCCACCCTACAGAGAAAGCGCATTTTTTTCGGTCATGACCCAAATTTCATGACCATAGGCTTAGGGTTAGGGTTAGGGTTCAGACATGACCCAAAGTTCCACCCAGTTGGGTCATAACATGGAACTAGTTAAGTGTAGATCCCCAGGTCAAAGTTGGCCTAGGAGCAGGTGGAATGCTGCACTGATCTTTCTCTGTGGATGGCCGTAGGATATCATAACAAAACTAAGTAGTCAGTAGTCCAGTACTTAAGGAAGTTCAAGAAGGTTCAATAAGTTCCCTAAAACTGTGTTGATCAGGGGCCTCAAACTCAAATAAGTTGAGGGCCACTGTCTCCTCAAACTGTTCACCAGAGGGAAAAAAACAGCTATCAATGTTCATACCAAGAATCTTCGATCGACCTTCTTCTTTTACTTTCGGCTTGTCCTTTTTTTCAGATGTCGCCACAGCGAATCAACAATTTCCTTCTCCCCTCTCCTCTTTATCCTACCTCCATGTCCTTCCTCACTGCATCCAATCTCCCCTTTGTCTCCTACCTGGTAGCTCCATCTCTAGGATCTAGGATTCTCCCAATATAATCAATA
>JAFBJS010006180.1:89843-105006 GCA_016785265.1 Paraplagusia blochii
AAAAAAAAAAAAAAAAAAAAAAAAAAAAAAAAACCCAGCTGAAGCAGTGTATTTGTTTTTCAATTCACAAGGAGAGGCGCTTTGTCTTTCCAATCTTTACCTGTCCATTAAACAGTTGCTCCTTTATTAAAGAGCCTAAAGAGGGAGGTGGTGTCTGGAGCTAAATTCCAATTACTTGGGCTGGCACCAGATAATGTAGGATATTGGAGTGCAAGGGCACCATAATCAGGCTTTGGTCATGTAGAACAATGCATAAAATTGAATTGACGTTAATGAATACTTGTGTAATTAAAATGGGGGAGTAGAGTTAATTGCATGTTACAGTGAGTCTAATGCCCAGATAACCTTGTTAATGCTATTCTTACTCTGTCTGCTGAGTTTCTGACTGTGAGTCCTCAAGGCACAAAGGCATTTTAGTAAAGGCATAAAACATGTCACGGTGCTAAAGCTGAGATAAGCTTCAGTGTCGCCCCCCAGGGGCAGCGTTAAAGTGCTCATAACTTTAACATAGGTGAAACGTTTTTGCCGATTATAATTAATGTCTAATTGTACAATTTTAAGCTGCTGCTAAATTTGCAACTTGCTTTGCTATGTCTTTTCTGTGTTTTAACAATTACCTTAGTCTATGAATTCACAGAAATAGTTTCCGTTAGTGACCCTGTTTCATTCTTCCTTTGTGACCTGTATACAAAAATCCCAGATGTAACAGAAAAATTAAAACGCCATGTTTGAATCATGCAATCTTTAAAATATTTTTTAAAATAACTGTTATATATGTTTAAATTTAACACATTTATCATATAGTGATTATGAAAAGAGCCTATTACAAGTGTTATTGGGTGAAATGTAACAATGTTGACAGTTTCTAGGTTATTGACAGCAACTCTCCTTTATTTCGCGAATGAATAATAAAGTTCTATCTAATCTAATTGAATCTCCAATAAAAATTCCTGAAGGAAACATGCTCCAATGTGTTAAGGAAGTTACGGTACACAATCCCTCAGGGCCTGGGTGAGTAATAATTCCTAGGTCATTTGACTATTGTTTCTGTATGATGATAATAATCATTTCCTCCACTGGTATCAGGGTAAAACAACAGTTCCCTGTGAAGATACACATGTCCTGCCAAGGGGGACTTTTCATCAAGTAATGGACGGGATCTCAGTATAGAGACACACACATTAACACACATATACAAAGAATGGCATTTTATCAGTGATGGGGTCACCTTGACCCAAAACACAACACCGTAGTTTACAAGAATCTAATAAAAACCAAAACAATGAAAATGATGTAAAATAAATCCCAGATAATATTATATAATAATATTGTATAAAGTTCATTATTGTACTTCTCTTGATACTTTGCTGGTTGATTCCTGACAGAATCTTTGTTTTACTCATTGGTCAGTGCTTAGCAAAATGAAGTATGAGTTAGTCGAGGATGAGTTAGAAGGCAGCGATGCACTGTAACGTGGCCTCTTAGCTATGTCTTCCAAAACCCAGACTGGGTTCAATGCTAAAATATATATCAATCTGTATGATATGGAATTCAAAATTTGTTAAATTATAGTAGATTATATTGTGGGATAAGAGTATGTTAGACTGGTGCAGGATCTGTATGAGAACAGTACAATGGTGGTGAGGTGTGCTGTTGGTGGAGGTGGGACTTCATCAAGGATCTGCCCTGGGCCCCTTTTTGTTTGCTCTGGTGATGGACAGATTGACAGATGAAATCAGACAGGAGTTTCCATGGACGATGATCGTTGCAGATCACAATGTCATCTGCAACGAGAGAGAGTAGGCAACAGCTAGAAGAGAACCTAGAGAGGTGGAGGTCTGGAGAAGAGCGAAGAGGAGTGAAGGTCAGTCGTAGCAAGACAGAGGACATGAGTGTGAATGAAAGGAAGAACAGTGGAGTGGTGAGGTTACAAGGAGCAGAGGTGGAGAAGGTGGAGGAGTTTAGATACTGAGGACCAACTGTTCAGAGCAGAGACTGTGGAAGAGAGAAGAATAGAGTACAGTCAGGATGGAACAACTGGAGAAGAGAGTCAGCTAAGGTGAAGGGAAAGGTTTACAGGACAGTTGTGAGACCAGCCATGATGGATGGATTAGAGACACTAGGAATAGGTAGAAGAGAGGAGACAGTGCTGGAGGTGGAGAAGTTAAAAACCCTGTTGAGATTCTCTTTAGGAGAGACAATGATGGAGAGAATAGGGGAATTAGGTGATTAGAGGGACAACACAGACAGGAAACTTTGGAGAAAAGACTAGAGAAGCCAGATTGAGATGGTTTGGACACGTTCAGAGGAGGGACAGTGGATATATTTGAAGGAGAATGATCCTCAAGATGGAGCCACCAGGTAGCAGACAAGACCAAGGAGGAGATGTATGGATGTAGTGAGGAAGGACATGGAGGTGGTTGGAGTTGGAGAAGAAGTTGCAGAGGACAGAGTGGAACGGAAAACATTGACTCGCTGCAGCAACTCCTGAAAAAGGGACGAGCCGAAATGACTAGAAGAAAACTAGGTCTATGACTTTCCCTCTTGATTTCATCTAATAATTACATTTAATAAAACGTCATAATCGGTCTTTCTTTTTATTTTCAAATTCATCCAGTAGGACGAATTGAAACCCCAAGTGGGCCAGTTTCAACACACATGCTACATGTTTTAATTACATGTTTTAATTTAATTAATTGACATATAAAATGATCATAAACATGTTTCTTTCAAAATAAAATAAAAATAGTAATGAATGTGTAGTATTTAATTTTTAATTCCAGTTATGAACCTCTACACTACACACTGCTGCCCATAAATGTACTGCCTGTTTCATTCTCTTGCACTTCCACCTGTAAGGCCAGCAGTGTCTGAGTGTTACCACTGCAGCAGTTATAGGAGTTAATAAGAGCGGCCTGGCAGTATGAGAGTGTCTGATGCCTGAGGGCCTGTCGGGGAGTAAGTTAACCATTAGACCTTGGCCTGAGGCAAAACACGCCTAAAAAGTGAGGAGGTCTGCAAACACTGTTTCATTACTAGGTGCCCACACAAAAAGCTGATGGACTGTTGATATTTACTGGATTGAGGACGACAAGTTACATGGTACTGAATTTACTACACCAGGCTTTGCCTTAAGTTGGAATGATGTGGCCTAGTTTTTTTTTTTTTTTTTTTAAACTGAAACCCCAGGTTTTACATTTGCAATTTCTATACAGTGCTGCCTCAGCTTTCAAACGCCTCAGCCCTCGACCAACTCGACTCTCATTCAAAGTTTTCGAGAAAAATGTGCCTCCACTTTCGACCAAATTTCAGCTTTCGACCGACTTGAGTCAAACCGAGAGAGCGTTTGGGCAGCCGCGCTCGACTGAGTCAAGCCAAACCGCGTGTGTTCTTTCTCGTTCAGATTTCAACTCAATTCAATTCAAGATTCTAGATGAAATGGAATAATTGCTGCTTATGTTTGTTAAGGAAAAAGAGTTGGTTGGAGACAGCATCACTGAAGCGTTGATCAGTGAAAGGGCTCTCACTATTTATGATGATCTAAAAAAGAAAGGTGTGGGTACGAGCAGCGAGGGAATTGTTGGAAGTGATGAAAAGGGCTTTACTGTTAAAGCCAGTCGTGGCTGGTTTGAAAAGTTTAAGCAGAGAACTGGAATCCATAGTGTAACTAGACATGGAGAGGCAGCGAGTTTGGGCCAAAAGGCTGACGATAAATACGTGATCGAGTTCGCCTGGTGCATAGATGCTATTTTTAACTGCAATGAGACTGCGATGAGGTCTTTTTTTGGATAAAATGCCGGCCAATACGTACATTATGAAGGAGGACAAAAAGATATTAAATAAACATCTACATGTTTAGGACTAAATTGCTGGTTAGATACACATTTTATTGAAAAAAGTTGACTTTTCATATGGGCCAGGACAGATTAATGAGTTTACCATTATTTCTTATGGGAAAAATTATTTCAGACCTCGACCAAATCACACCTCAACCACCAACCTGGAACAGATTATGTTCGAAAGCTGAGGCACCACTCTATAGGCAAAGGGTGTCCTGATCCATGTCAGAAACCTGTGGTCGTATGAAGCACTCTGCGGCAGCTCTGTGAGATGATGAAGTATCAAGTGTCGTGAGTCGTGGTCAAACTAGTTCTCTATAGATACATATCATGTTATTAATTGTTTTGTTTGTTTACCACATGTGAGTTGGGCTTTCTGGAGACATGTATTGGTAGAGAAGAACTACTGTTTGTCAACACCTACTGCGCCAAAGCACTGCCACTTGCGATTGCCACTTATATAATGAAATGTTGTCCCAATTTTGGACTTATTTCACCAAGACTTTGGCAATAAAATGCGTCATTTGGATATTGCTCAGCTCTTGGGTTTATTACTTAAGTCCAGCAAATTGTAACAATAATTGATTCTACCTCGTCAGCCCAGCAACGGTCAGAATGACCACACAGGGAATGTCCTTCAATTGAACTCAGGTGAAGAAGAAAACGGCAGGAAGGAAGAGTTATTTGACTGTTGTCTCTTAGAACCTTCCGCCTGATGAGTCAGATGCAGTGATTTCAGAGATGTCTGAGATTGCTAAACAAGAAGATGCTCCCAACATATCTTCAGCACTTCACACATGTGCAGTCAGATGTAGGGTATGGTATAGAAGAACTAAAAAACAATGCAGCACGTGAGGCCAATCAGCATGGTACTCGATGAAAAGCGATATAATTTGATGGGTCTCTTCTTGGACCTGGCTGTAATAAGTATACACAATGTTTTGTCCTCTTAGACTTAATGCTGCCATGGAAATCATTAAAAAAAATTTCTTCACCTGCCCAGATCTTAACATATCAAGGGCAAAGACAATATGTCAACATGAGATATATCCTCTTTATGATTACATCACACTTTGACCTGGTAAATTTAGCTTTATTTAATTTTCAGTAATTAGTCTAGAATGTTCGCTGTAAAGAAAATTACGCCACAGGCCAACAAAAGCCGCAGCTTCCCCCCCAACTGGAAAAAAAAGCCTCAGCTGCTGAGATGAATTAACTTTCTCCCCTTTGCTTTCTCCTGTCCACCCCCTCACCCAACTCATCACCCTCACCCCGACCCCCAACACCCCTGGCAACTTACATCAACTCCACATCCCTCAGAACAAAACCTTAGTAATTAACAGGCAATTTTTAACATGATTGTTTCTGACACACCTACTCTGGTAATTATTGCTTTGAGGCCATGTGCTAATGAAATTAATGAATTCATTGCCCCAACAAAAATTAGCATACAGTAAGTCACACAAACATCAGACATATGAGAACCCCAGGGAAGAGCATGGAGAAAAAAAAAACATCATTATAATCATCATCATTATTATTATCATAATCATTATAGACAGCAACAAAAACAGAAAAGAAAAAAGAAAAACCAAGATAATAAAAAGTCTGTCAGACTGACTAACGGCCTTTGCGTCGACCAACGCTTGTTCAACGTCTTAATGGCTCAAGCCCTTAATGTAACTGGGAGTGATTGCAGTGATACATTATCAGTTAGAGCAGTGCTGCGCCCAGTGTGTATCACTGTAATCATTACAGTAATTGCTAATTCACATATACATCTCTCTTTAGGCAAATATTTGATGCCCAGTGCCACCGCAGACATTAAAGTGTTATTGCAAGTTACTGCTCCAGAGTTTACATCAATACGGTGGAGAAGCTTCCCAACAATCATCTTCTAAATGGCACAGCTGTCACTCGCAGCAATCACCGGTTTTGCCACTTACCCCTGTCCATGGGTGTTTGGTCACTCTGTGGGATGTCTCTCAGACATTTACTGCTCGGCATCAATAATTGATGACAATGTCATTGGTATAATGGACGCAGACAAGTGCAACATTCAGTTAGAGAATGCTGCAAGGCTGCAGGACTTGATTGACTTAGCCCCAGGGTCCTGGGGACCTGCACCGATGAACTAATCTGTTGTTTCCACTGAATTGTTTGTTTATATGGTCCAGTGGCACGACAATCAGGCTTGTGCCAGAGGATCTTGGGTTCAAATCCCACCCTGCCCAAAAGCACCAAATGTTTGATCTGGAAACTGTATGGTTGCCATGAAAAATGTCATATGTATATGCCATTATGTTTGAGTTTACAATGACCATATACAACTGAGGTTGGACGAGCAGGACATTTCGTTTTCTTGAACTAAGAAATGTTTTCGCCTGCAGCTCAGGACTGACAGCACAACTAAATATGGTCAAATTACATACATTATTGATAGTGTTATAGGTTGGCACATGACAGTAGCTGTCACTTGTTCCACAATCTGACATGACGAATCACCACTATAAAAAAAATATCATCAATTCATGTTAATCTGATGCCGTGATTTGTTGTGAAAAAGGTTCCCTTCCGTAGCTATTAAATACTTTCTTTTTATTTACAATATTCATACATTCAATACTTTAATTGTGTAAATTTAGCTATGTATGCATGTATTTACTTTGCCAAAAAAATTCCATATTAAACCAGCCACTAGGGAGCACAAGCCAGTCTTTTTAGTGCCAGTCCCAAGCCTGGATAAATGGTGAGGGTAGGGCATCTGGGGTAAAAACTGTGGCCAAACCTATGATAAGAGACTGGGCAGTTATTATATTGGTAGAAAAAGAAAAAGAGATGAGGATACAGAGGACATGATGAGATGGAAAATGGTGACTAGCTGTGGACACCCCAGACAAAGGGACAAGCTGAAAGGATAAGAAGAAGACCAACACATTAAATATTGACATTAATTCAAAATGAAATACAAATGTTAAGTGGTTTCTGTATCCTTATTTTCACATCCCACCCACTGAAGGTGTGAACTTTTTAAGTCATCAAGGCTTAAGTGAATTGAGACAAAAATATTTACTGTAACTGTAACATCCGATTGTCAATGTGCAGTTGATTAACAGAATAAAGTTCTTTGACATAAATAGTTGTTTCCTGGTTGGTGTTACAAAAACAAAAACCAAAAAAAACGAGTCCAAAACAACTCTATTGTTTAGAGTATTGTTTTCTGTATTTTTGCTTCCACACTAAGGTCTAGTAATAGTAGTAAAAGTAATTTTTGTATATTTTTAGTAAAAATAATATATATTTTTACACTTAATTATTTTTTTTTAAATTAAAATTAAGCTTCCCATCAAAGACAAAACAATTTAACATTATTTATTATCTTATAAGCAAACATTTGCATACATCTAAAATCAGGTACTGAGGCAATGCTCTGATAAATGCTCTGATTTTTCTATAGTGCACAAATTGTGATTAACAGAATGGGCTAAAGGAGGTGCAACCCCAGGTTTTGCCACCAGGGTGGCCTCAGGTTGCAGATGTCACTGACTAAAATAAGTGGAAGTAGTTTACATATACTAATTTTACTTTACTTCAAACACCCATAATATCTTCCTACCCTATTTTAAGGTGTTAGATAGATATGATGAGTGTTTTACATCTATAACAATGTGCAACCACCTTTAAAACAGAGGGTAGGAATATGAAATGGTTGTTTAACATCTATAAAAATATGCCTTTTAAACAGAGGGTTTGAAAATATTAATGGTAGGAAAAAACTTGAGATATGGCTTTACATTTTCACAATGGGTAGGACAATACTTCAGAACCACAGCAAGCACAAAACTCTTTCAGTCTATAGAAAGATGGGAAAAACATGGCTTGTCAGTTCACCTTTCGTGATCAGGAGACAAAATTAGGACCTCAACCTCGTAATTAGCACCAGGCCTCAGATAGTGTTCATCTGGCACTGATTGTGTCTATCAATATGTGTATCAATATTTCACGTTTTAAATAGTTTCAATATGGAAGCTAATCATTTGAAGGACTGTGACATTTTATGATTTTACTGAACTGAACTGGTCAGTTTTTTCAGAGACACAAAAATAAGGAATTAAACAACAGTGAACAGCTGGTGATACTTTGACTCCATGAATACATACAACACATCAACAGCAGATTCAGGTTAGGGTTAATAACACATTTACCTCCATCCAACATGTAGCATAATCTGTGTTGACCCATAACCTCCATTGTTTCACACAGTTTGCTTCTGACTGTAAGAAATAAATACTTTTTTTCTGCCGCTTGCACATTTGACACTGTTGTCAGATCCACACACTTTCCTTGTCTCCGTGTAATTTTGTCTTAAATTAAACTTATGGAACCAAATATTGATAAAGGGTTAGCAGCAAAATGTTGGTAAAAATCTGTTACTATAGTTTCAGCTGGGATTTGGGGGCAATGCAAAAAGACATTTCCATTTGGTAATAAGAGGAGAATTAAACAGGCACTAAGCATTTCCTGGGTATTACCTTTCATAGTCACCTATATAACACTGTCTTCCCACTTGTTGCATATTAAATGTAACCCAACCCACCTAAATAATAAGTATACATATATGAAAATACTTGTGTCCGCGTTCGTTAAATATTTCTGAGACAAGCTATTTCATCAAACATGTAATGTGAATGGTCTTTCTATCTCTCCCATTCTCAGTTGCCTTCACAGGTCCCTACAACTTTACAAAGGCAGAACTGGACCCAAACAAGGCTTTTCATTTGCTGTTATCCACCATATTGGCAGTTCACAGAGCGATTATTGGGTTGAGCTAGTGATGGGTCGATGAGGCTTCGTGAAGCGTTTCGACACATTGCAAACCTGTATCAATACTGTGTTGAATACTGACACCTGCTGGACCTGAAAGTCTTGAAGTTAGTTTTTTTTTTTTTTCATTATTATTACTTTGCCAATTGCAGAAACCACCCGCTCACGCAGGGCACAGATGACGCTGGGATACAGAGAAATTGGAAGGACAGGAGATTCTTTGTTGTGGCCGATACAACCTATTGACAGATGCGCGTCCTTACAGACACAGTTTGGTGCGTTCATGTCAGTTCGCCACAGTTCCTGTATCGGTCATGTGACTTTCAAAAGCGACATGCTCGACGTGTCAGTGAAGAAGAAGAAAGAAGAAATTTCTTTTTTGTCATTGCGAAGTTGTGATTCACGCCACAGCGCACAACAAAATTTGCCCATCATCAAAGTGGGCAGCGGGCAGCTAATGAGCACCCGGGGAGCAGTGTGTTGGGACGATACCATGCTCAGGGCATCTCAGTGGTAACTTGGCGGTAGTGGGATTCAAACCGAGGACCTTGCAGACCCAAGTCCACTTACTTAACCTCTAGGCCACTGCCGGCAGTGTTGCCAGGCCAAGTGACTTTCTAAAAGCGACACGTGCACGGACACAATGTTTCGCTATATGATCTCGACTCATGTGTCGACGCGTCAGTCAACCATCCCTAAAAACTGATTTTTCCTTGTTGTGGTTCTTAAATTGCTATACGTGCAATGTTATCAGGCGGAATGTTTTAATTCACCTTTGTTATCTAGAGTTGGTGGCATTTTGTCATGAAAGGAGTCAGAAACCCACTTCAGTCATTCCCAGTGTCATTGGAGAAACTCCCAACGCTGCTCGAGTG
The DNA here is from genome assembly GCA_016785265.1 of Paraplagusia blochii. Classification (NCBI taxonomy): domain Eukaryota; kingdom Metazoa; phylum Chordata; class Actinopteri; order Pleuronectiformes; family Cynoglossidae; genus Paraplagusia; species Paraplagusia blochii. Next base: position 99,382 of record JAFBJS010006180.1, read on the forward strand.
TCTTGCGTGTGCTCCGTGGTCTTTAATCTTAATTATAAAGCTATCATTACGGCGTGAACTCTAGACTGCCAACAGTGGAGCCTCAGGCTCATTTGCTGTGAATCAATCAAACTGGGTTCTACACAGGAGGACTTATCTCCTTGTTTTACAGTCAGGTCATTTTCTTCCTCCCTTATCTCATTTTCATAATTAGGCTCGGTCCATCTCTAATGGAGTGAAAACTCTGCACAAAGACTTCAAAAGGTCCAGTCCGAAAATCCAAACATGATCTCATTCCTTGAACATGTAGCAAATTAATAAATAACATATAACCCGTGTTCAAAAAGGAATTTATTTTTTAAAGAAAAGATTCATTTATATTAACACAGAATTTGCTAAATATTTATTGTAAAAGTAAACCTTGTTTGCAAAATATCCTTGAAAACATAAGCCTAGTTATGTCTGTATACGTTAGGGTGAGGTTATTGAATCCAAAAATGGTTTCGTCTTCATCCAAGACGCTTCTTCAGTTCTGAACCAACTATAGGCAAGTTCTGATATTTAAACTCAAAAAGGCTGTGGACCTGGGAAAGGAAGGTGTTATCCTTCACCCACTCTAACCCCTTTCATAGGTATGCTGCCTCTCTAGGTTAAATGAGAAGAAGCCTCTAGAATGAAGAAGTGAGACGTCTTCAAGAAACTATGTTCAGTTGTTATATGAAGTAGAGATGCTCTGATTTTCAGTCACAGTCAGATTTTGTCCCGGAAATTGGATTTTCAGTCTTCAGCCAAAAGACACAACCAAACAGCTGAAGAAGGAAGCGAAGCAAAGCAAAAACCAACATGTCTGTGCATGCTTGTCGGAAATTGTCAATAAATGAGAGAAAAACAATGTTTTGCATTGTTGGAAAGGGCGGGAGTATTATATATTTTTTTCATTTTATGAGACGTTAATATCCATTTCTGCAATTTTAATTTGATGTATATGAAATTTAGTTCAGTCATAACCATAAATGCAATGATAATATTTAATCCGACAATCATTCTTTGGTGCAGCTGTGGAGAGAGTGAGCAGCACCAAGTTTTTGGGGGTGCACATCAATGAAGACCTCTCCAATGAAGACAACCAACACCACATCACTGGAAAAGAAAGCTCAACAGCGCCTCTACTTCCTGCAGAAACTAAAAGCCTCCTGCCCTCTGTGAGGTGCTACAGGAGCCTCTCATCTTGCACCACCAGACTCAGCTTCATCCACCAAGATTGTTGAACTCTCTCCCATCTCCACCCACACCCATCACTCCCACACTCTTCCCTACAAACACACACACAGAGCACCTTAATGTGAAACTGTTTACTGCACTTTTTTCTTGCACTATAACCATCTGTACTGTACTGTACTTATGACCTCTTTGCACAACCACCACCTGCACTGTTGTAATATAAAGTTATGTAATGCAATGCACTATTTTACCTAATTTTCTACTAATTATTTATTTTATGTTAATATCTACTATGACATGACTGTAAACTCCTATTCTACTCATCTGGTCAACTGTAAGGCCCACTACCCATCTATTTTGCACTAACTATTCTGATTGCAGACCGTAATGTTGTGTCTTGTCTGTGCATGGGATAGCGGGGAACGCAATTTCGATACCCTTGTATGGGTATTGACAATAAAGCTGACCTTGACCTAGACCTTCTTTTGGATGTTGTGGTTTTTAGCCTTGATTTTGTCATTTTTGATTTCAGCCAAAATTTGTGTGGGTGGATCTGTAATCTAAAGCAATTAGCATTTTTCTATATGTAGATTTTAGATATTTTATCCATCCATCCATCCATCCATCCATCCATCCATCCATCTATCCATCCATCCATCTATCCATCCATCCATCCATCCATCCATCCATCCATCCATCCATCCATCTATCTATCTATCCATCCATCCATCTATCCATCCATCCTTCCATCCATCCATCCATCTATCTAAACAGAGAATGTGCTTCACTGTTGGAGAAAGTACTTTCAGCTTGTTAGTATACAGTAGACAGTCACCCTGACAGTACTGACATAATCATGGTAGTCACAGACCATGTAGGTCTGTCAGCTTGACTTTGCACTCCAGGTTTACATCTTTGTTGTAATGTTTTTCTCTAGTTATTTTTCATAGCTCCAGTAACTTTTCAGCATCCATTATTCACCGCCAAAAGTGCCTCAGGGGCCTCACCATAATGACCATAAAACGAGGCAGGGATTTGGAGGAGTGAAATGTTAGAAATGACTTGAGGGTGAAATTGTAAAATCTGATGTTACAGCAACTTTGGGGAAAAAAAAATTCAGTCATGGCCGGAGAAACATACAGAAATTCACTGTTTGCTAAGGTACGTTACTGCTTGACTAAATTATTGTCCTTCACACTTGGGAAGTCATTTTGACGGATTGGAAATCAACTAATGTGTTATTCTGTTGGCCAGGCAATAAATATATAAATTAATCGATACTTACAGTATGTGTGACAAGACTCACTGGACAACTGAGTACTGAGTGAGAGTTATATTGTGTCCAGCATAGTGTGAAAACACTAAAATAAATGGCAGTTGGCAATGGCAGTATTTAAGTGATTTATTCACAAGAAGATTAATTTAAAATTACTAGACTATTTATTATACTTTATTGTATTTATGAAATATTTTGAAACCTGAATTAAGTCTACTCTGATTTAAGTCGGTGCCATAGTGTAGCAGTCATAAAGCCCGCCTCCATGTTTTGGAAGTGGGCTTTATAACTGGTACACTAGGGAGCTGAGAGTCCTGGGTTCAATTCCTAGTAGAACCACATGCTCGGTGTTGCTCAGTGGCAGCCTGTTTACAGCAGTTAATACAATTACTATCCCACTAATTTCCCAAATTGTGATCAATGAAGTTTCTTTCTTTCTTTAAAACAGTGGTTGGAAATTATGTTGTGGCATGCCCCCTGTTGGACAGAGAATTTATTGACGCCTTCCACCCTGTACTGAAATCTGGCTGAGAACCTTATATATGTTTGATATTTGCACGATCACTGTACGGCTGAATCGTAGTAATTGTTATGGTCGTATGACAGGCTTGGACAAAGATCTTGACCTGCGGGCCACAATTGGTCCTTATATTGGACACGAAAACGAAGTCCAGAGCAGAAAGATGGATCATACGTTTAACTAAGAAAAATGGCATGTAAAAGTCATCTACAGTAAAAAAAAAAAAATGTAATGTATATGTACATTTTATCATACCCTTTCTGATGTCATCTAATGGGGAAATACAGTATTACAGGGAAAAAGCCTGGTATAATGATAATATAAATTATTTATTTAATTTCAACAAAGATGGTGGACAAAATGAAATTGCTCAACAGACCACATACGGTCCCCAGGCCTTAGTTTGCTTCTGCTTTTGTCTTACGACGATAACTATATATATTTAAGTTTTCCAAACCTTGTGCCTTGTGATCTAATTTTTGACATCACACATTTCTTGGTGACCCAATAAACACTGTATTAGTTGTCGTTTTCATCCAAGAAGTATTATAATTTGTAGTTATAAGATTCCTTTATTTTCCAGAGGGAACTCTCAATTAATCCATCAATGAAGTTCTATCGACTCTCATCTCGCACACACACACAGTGATAGAGGAAAATCAAAACCATACACAACAGTATTCATTTTTTAAGAGAATACATGAATTAAATTAACAATAAAAACATTTCTGTTTGAGTCAGCCTTATGTTAAACTTCTGCACAGCGGTACCTGGGGAACTGATACTTGTAGTATAGGCTATCAGTGGCAGCACTAAGGAGTAAGTGATTCTATTTAGATAGAAAATAAATTTGTGCTCAGGAAGAACATCTAAAGATCTAAAACTGATAATGACTTTTTTGCTACAGCTAAATGAGGAGGATATTTAAAATCAGTGTTTACAGTCATATTTGGTTGAACCATTTGTCTCGATCTTAGAAATATGGTATAAATACCTCCTTTTCTATTTTAAACTTTTAACTCCTGTTTCAAAATGGGGGAAAACATCAGTAAAGAGTGCCTGGAAAGCTTTATCTCAATTCTTGATAACAGTAGACAGTACTAAACATCAACACTTTTGGATATTTTTTGATCACAATGAATCTTCTGTAGAGTGTGCAAAACATTAAATGATTAAATGATCACTGGAGCTCTAAAAAAAATATATCAACACAAGAAAGGGCAACTTCTGTAGAATCAAAAAAAGTCTCCCTCATGTTGAAGTTGAAATAATAACAGATGAGTCCCGTATTGGTCCAATGGTGGACAACTATACTGTGTTATCCTTTGCATGTTTGAGAGTTGATAAAACTGTAATATTCCACCCTCGATCTTTCATCCCAGCTGTTGGAGTCACTGAACTGAACTTACCGTATTCAGCAACACAGAAGAGCCAGCTCATCAAGACAGGACTCTGCGGTTCCTTTACATCTGTTGGACAAGGGACAATGTTTCGTAGTTGGAATCCTGACCAGAGAAGACAGACGGTTTGAGAGATTAGTGAAGGAAGCCATCTACGTCAATGTGGAGAAAACTCTCGACGGAGGAGACAGGTTAAGATACAACCTCTTGTCCACCTATAATGTTGTTTCCAGACCCCTAACTCCAGACCACCATACTATAGTTACATCATCACAAAATGGAAAACGTCTTACCTGGACAAATAACTGCTGATAAAAAAAATAACTGTTAAGATAGGTGATATTTTATATAATTAATTATAAGGTTCTATTAATTGACATAAATATTGTTGTGGAATGTATTAAACTTGTACCTAGATGTGACCTGGGAAATATTTTGACTTGTGGGCTACGTGTGGTACTGAAATTTGATTCATGGACCAGGTCAGGACCACAGACATGAAGCATTTGTGTGAACTTAGATAAATAACATGTCATGAGTTAAGGCTAAAATGCTTAAATTCTTTTAGTTTTTTTACACTATTTATTTAGAACATGAGGGTCCTGCAGGGAACAGGCAGAAGGATAATGATAATATAAATTAATTGTATAACTTAGACAATTTTTACAGGCTGGATTAAAAAGCAAAATGGCCCACATCTGGACCGCAGGCCCTAGTTTGCCCAGGTCTGATCTAGAGGCTATATAATGATGTTAAGTTAATATTAAAAAAAATGATATATTGAACAATTTCATAAACATTTTAGCTTGGTCATTCAAAAAGTATGTCCCAAGTCAAAATAAAAAAGTGGACACTTCTGTGGGACCTTATTGAATCCATACTTTAAGAGGAACCAGAACATTTCCCCCCTTCTGTAAACCAATAGATAGAAAGGCATTGTTTGGCGGTTGGATTTGAAAGCCAAAAAACCAGGGCTTCTCTCTCTCTCTCTACACCAACAGCCTCCATCACAGACAACCAGGTTAAGCCACAACTTCTCTCTTTGAATTATAATTTAAAGGTAATTTATAAAATTAATTCAGTTTTTTTTCTCTTTGCTCTTCTGACCACACACACAAATATTTTGGACCAATTAAGTGTAGGTGGATGATAAATGGTAACAGTCAACCTTGTTTTACATGCCCGTGCTCAGGAGAATACTAACCATGCAGAGAGAGACAGAAAATGAG
>JAFBJS010006192.1:0-23900 GCA_016785265.1 Paraplagusia blochii
AGGAACTCCAGCAGTGGGGCAGAGAAGATCATACCTGAGAGATGACACTGAAACCTGAGTGTGGAGAGGTGAAGAGTAGAGAAGAGACCCAGATTGCTGTCAGACCAGGGGTGCACACGCAAGACAACCTGGAAGAAAAAGTGAAAAGTGACTTAAGTGAAAAGCTTGTTACTGAGAAGATGACTGTAATAGTCAAATTATTAGTCTTATATTATAGTAATTGTCTGTTCTAGGGCATAAAACAAATGCCCATATGTGCTAGATACCTATAGCTATAAATAATAATAAAGAGGATGAAAAGAAACAGCAAGAATGACCATAATAAGTCTATGGGGAAATAAAAAGGTAAAAATAATAACATATCAGTCTCATGCAACAAGCTTTGATAATCTTTGTCTATTTATTAAATTCATACAAATTGTTTAGTTTAGCCTTTTTACACAAAAAAAACACAGCCGAAACGGAAAGTTATAACACAAAAACCAGCAGCTTGTCTGAAACTATCAATAAATCTGACAATAAAACTATCCACTGATAGTGATTTATAAAATGGATCATTTCCTATATCAGATGCTTTTAAGAAATCTTCTCCATAACCCCACGAAAACGAAAGAATGAATCTAAAATTTAGCTCTATTCTTTCAGTGGCTTCTGTTATGGTTCATTGGAATTTTTGTTTCCACTTTTTCTGAGGTTTTATTTTATAAGCATTTTTGAGGGACATAAGTTTATATAAAATATAGCTAGGGAGTTGAGAATTAGTATCATTGCAGATTCTGGGTTTCAGATTTTAAATATGCTGTAAAATATTGTCAGATCTATATTAAAAGAATGCTGCTAGCCCCCTTTTTGGGCACAGCTATATGATGACGCAATTTCGAATGAACAAAGTTTGACCTTATTCTGATTAGTACAAAGAAAATAACTACTTAATAATAAATAATAACTACTTAATTAATAGTAATAAACTCAACTAAGTTGAGAACATTTTTAGGCACTATTACACCTGAAAACAAGGTTCAATGACCTGTTACAGTATTATTAGACAAATAGTTTCTTGTATGGGAAGACACTTGAAAATTATCTCTGGCTACATTGCTTTATGAAAGTGTCATAAACCCCCAAAAATTGAAAGTAAATAGTATGAAATTCTGGTGGAACCTAGTGTTGGTTACTGTTCTATATCATGGTAACTAGCACATAGAACATAATTTTCCTTTATTGGCAATGTAGAGTAGGAGGGTACAACAAGATTGAGTTTATATACATTTATATATGTTTTATAACAAACATGTTAATTCTTTTTAATTACATAAGGGCTGTATGTTTAAAGTTTTAATCAAAGAATAATTAGATGCTGATAAGAACCAAGAACTCTCACGTTCAAGACACTTTTACTAAACATGAGGAGTTTCTGTGGCCGTGCTATGTCAGTACTAATCGTATCGAAATAAGTATTTCTCAGACATTTGCCAGTGAAATGGCGTCTGGTGTCGTCTCTCATGTCATCAACGAGAAGAGTCGTTTACATAATGACGATACTGAAATGTTTTTTCTCTCATTAATGAGGCCTTTTTACTCCTGTACTGCAGCTGTTTCTATCTGTGCCAATTAATTTACCTGTTGTTGTGAGGGCTGAATGAGACCGGTTTATAATGTTAATCACTGTTTTTGGAAAGTTATGTTAATATTGGTACCGGTTCATAATCGTATCGGTATTGGGAATGAAGTCTTTGGGCAATATCGGGATCGGTAAATGCTATATCGGAAATCCCTAGTTTCTCCTAACCACGAGAATTATACTCAAGCTGAAGTGAAGAGGAACAGAATATAAAGACTATTATGCATGTGAGTTTTTCAAATTGCATAACAGTTGTCAACGGTTGTTTGTTGCCAGTAAGCAAGACTCTATATCATGAACATATATATAATAGTAAAAAAAGGCCAGTGTAAGTTATGGATTAATCTGTTAGTATTAAAGAAATTAAAAACCACAAACCCTAGAAGTGCCAGTACTCTCCCTGAGCAAAACCTGACTTTTAAACCAGTTAAAGGTTTATGATAAAGATTATTTATGATAAAGATGTTATAATTCTTATAACCTTATAATATGTAATTTGGCCAGTAGGCCTGTATGTTATCATTTCATGCATACATAATTCGGGTCTAGTATAACATTTTATTTCATGGTGGTCATTGTTGGAATATTCGACATATTTTTAATTTTTAAATGCTTAAAACATACATATTTAATAATATCAATTTATTTGATTAAAATAATATTACCTTCTTTTTATTTTATCCAGGTTTACAGCCATAGCAATAGATGAAATGGTAATATTAAAATAATTACGTATAGAGATTAATGGCATGACATTTACAGTCTATAGTTCATATTATGTTTAATGCACTGCCTTATGATTGAAAGCTCCAACATGTTTATACAGAAACTGTTAAACAATTTTTTATAAATCTCAACTGAAAAAAAATTAATTAATGTAGATACAACTTAATTCTAAAGCTTATTGGTGCTACCAGGGCACCAATGTTATCCTTGATGAAAAGCCACAACCCATGAAAAATGTATTCTCTATTTAATGTTATGTTCAGTAACACCTCAGGAAGTGTACAATTCAAATTTATTTAAACTTAAGTTTGAAAAAGTATTATTTTTCAAACTTTATTCATTTTATTCGTTGCCCCAGTAAAGGTCAGTGAAAACGGGCCCTCTGGTTGAGAAATACTGGTCTGGGTGACCAGTGTCTGTCTGTGTGTTCATCTTCATGTTGATGGTATTATTATTTTTTCAAAAGAGGAATAAAATACTATTCTATCCTTTTCCCAAAAACGAAGAATTTAATCAACATAAATTAGTTTCCTTGGGACACATGGCACATTAGCTGTTGTTGTAAGACTTTTTTTAAAACTTTAGCCAGAAATCTTCTTAACGCAGTCCCTAGGGAGCGAAGGCCAGTGTTTTTTAGTGCCGGTCCCAAGCCCGGATAAATGGTGAGGGTTGCTTCAGGAAGTGAAGGTGTAAAAACATTTTGCCAAATCTATGATGCGAGACAACAAAAAGATTTCCATACCGGATCGGTTGGGGCCCAGGTTAACAACAACCGCCAACAGTGCTGTTAACCTACAGGGTACTGTTGTAAATTGGACTACTGTTGGTCGAAGACAAAGAGGAGGGAGAAAAGAGGAAGGTTAGAAGTGTTGGTCTGAAAGTGGGAACTCTGAATATAGTACAATGATAGGGAAAGGTAGGGAGCAAGCTGACATGATGGAGAGAAGAAGAGTGAATGTGTTGTGTGTGCAAGAGACCAAGTGGAAGGGCAGCAGGGCTAGAAACATTGGGGGAGGTTTTAAGGTATTCTACCATGGATTAGATGGGAAGAGAAATGGAGTAGGGGTGATCATCGGGGAAAAGTATGCAAGTAATGTGGTGGATGTGAAACGAGTGTCAGAAAGGTTGATGTGTGTGAAGGTAGAAATAGAAGGAGTGATGTTGAATGTTGTCAGTGGCAGGCTGTGAGTTAGCAGAGATGGAGAAGTTTTGGAAAGAGCTGGATTTGGTCATAGCGAACAGCCCAGGGGAGAGAGAGTGTTGATTGGATTAGATTTCAATGGCCATGTAGGAGAAGGGAAAAGAGGGAATGAGGAAGTGATGGGTCAGTTTGGAGTTAGGGATAGAAAATTGGAAGGACAGGCAGTGGTTGATTTTGCAAAAAGAATAGAAATGGCGCAACACCTGGTGACATACAAGAGTGGAGGTAGGTCCACTCTTGTATGTCTTGTATGTAGAAGAGGTAATCTGCAGGAGTGACTGTAATGTGGTGGCAGGTGAGAGCGTAGCCAAACAGCATAGGATGGTAGTGTGCTAGCTGACAATGGAGGTGAGAAGAAAGAAGAAGGTGAAGACAGAGCAGAAGATCACGTGGTGGAAGTTAAGGAAAGAGGAATGTTGTGAAGACTTTGGAAAATAAGTCAAAGCAGTTCTGGGCTGTGGTGGGTAATTCCCAGATGATTGGGATACCACAGCTAGAGTCATTAGGGAGACAGCTAGGAAGGTCCTATGGGTTTCCTCTGGACAGAGAAAGGAGAACAAAGAGATCTGGTGGTAGAATGATGAGGTCCAGAAGAGTGTCCAGAGGAAGAGATTAGCAAAGAGGAGATGGGATGGTGACAGAACAGAGGAGAATAGACTGGAGTACAAACAGACAAGATGGCTGGTGAGTGGAGGAAAAGTGTTCGTGTACCAATTTACAAGAAGGGTGATGTGCAGAGTTGTAGCAATTACAGAGGGATAAAGTTGATAAGCCATACCATGAAGATTTAGGAAAGAATAGTTGAGGCTAGGTTGAGGAAAGAGGTAGAGATTTGCGAACAACATTATGGTTTTATGCCGAGAAAGAGTACCACAGATGCAATATTTGCCTTGAGGATGTTGATTGAGAAGTACAGAGATGGTCAGAAGGAGCTTCATTGTGTTCTTGTAGATTTAGAAAAGGTCCATGACAGAGTTCCAAGGGCGGAACTGTGGTTTTGTATGAGGAAGTCAGGAGTGGCAGAGAAGTATGTTAGACTGGTGCAGGATATGTATGAGAACAGGACAACGGTGGTGAGGTGTGCTGTTGGAAGGACAGAAGACTTTAAGGCGGATGTGGGACATCAAGGATCTGCCCTGAGCCCCTTTTTGTTTGCTCTGGTGATGGACAGATTGACAGATGAGGTCAGACAGGAGTCTCCATGGACAATGATGTTTGCAGATGATATTGTGATCTGCAGTGAGAGCAGGCAACAGCTAGAAGAGAACCTAGAGAGGTGGAGGTTTGTACTAGGGAGAAGAAGAATGAAGGTCAGTCGTAGCAAGACCGAGTACATGTGTGTGAATGAAAAGGGGAACAGTGGAGTGATGAGATTACAAAGAGCAGAGGTGGAGAAGGTGGAGGCCTTCAGATACTTGGGCTCAACTGTTCAGAGCAGTGGAGACTGTGGAAGAGAGGTGAAGAATAGAGTACAGGCAGAATGGAAAAAGGAGAAACTGGAGAAAGGTCTCAGAAGTGATCTGTGATATTAGAGTGTCAGCTAAGGTGAAGGGAAAGGTTTACAGGACAGGAGGACAAGAATTGTGAGACCAGCCATGATGTCTGTATGGAGTTAAAGATGCTGATATTCTCTTTGGGAGTGACAAGGATGCACAGGATCAGGAAAGAGGTAATCAGGGGGACAACACAGACAGGAAGGGTTGGAGAAAATGCTAGAGAAGCCAGATTAAGATGGTTTTGACATATTCAGAGGAGGGACGGTGGTTATATTGTATATATATTATGTAAGTTTTCTTGCCTAATTTGGCAAATTGTTAAACTCACCTGCTCCCTTTCAGTAGTATATAATTCTGCAATGTGTTTATTAGCCTGGGATTCATTGAAACTATTTCTGGTAAATTAAAGATGGATGTGTAAAGTTTAGCATTAAATTATTCCTTATTTATTCTGCTAAGGAATACATAGAGTGTTGTCACTACATTTACCCATGGCAATCACTTCGACTACTGTTTGTGCTATTATTTTTGCCATATCTTTCTCAGCTTTAGGGTCTGACATTACATCTTGTTTTACAGTGGGATTATATTTTCTTTTTCCCTGTTACTACATTTTACGCTTTTCATTTCACTCCAATGGAGCAGCAAAGTCTCTCTGACTGATCGAATTAAACCTTTCCCCACAGAAAAGCCTAACCTAGGACAAAAGAGATACTTAATTAGACCTGGTATCTGCGTATTCCCTATACCACATTATCAGGATTGCACATAAAACAAATGACATGAAGCCATGGCGGTTTTAAATCATTTTGGTTGATCCTTGATACAGAACGCCTCACATCAATATTTATTAACGTTAAGAAAAACAGAAGATTCTTTAACAAGATGCAAAATAAAGACATGCCATCTGCTCAAAGAAACAATTGTATTGTGTATAGAAAATCTTCAAGAATTTAAAACACCTCCTCGCAATAACCTCACCTCAACTAAACTTTGGCTACTTTGCCTTCCTACTTAGAATTCAAATTCTCCCATAAGACCTTAAAGGTTGACCATTTCCATATGGGTAGGAAGAACATTTCCCTAACCAAAGGACGCAAACTGAGAAATGAAGTGTTGCTGCTTGTTTATGGGAAAAACAGACGTCATTGGGTTCAGCAAACAGTCTCAAGTAACAGTCAGAAGGTTTCTTTAGAAGAAATGTACCTGAAAAAGGCTTTTGTTTTGCTTTTGTGAATATATTTGATTAATTTTGTTTGATTTAAAAGAGATAAGAATTAATAGATTAATACATAGAACTTTTAATTCCTCTGGAGTTTCCTTCTGGAAATTAATAAATTAGGTTTGTTTGTTATCAATCTTATAGATTTAGAAAAATAACATGTGCAGACAATATAACTCGAAATTATTTTAAATTTTGTTGGTTGCACTTGTATAGTTTATAAAGGCTACTCCATATGGGAGTAGGGAATTTTATGAAGATGACAAATTTAGCCTTGATTATAGCTTCCTCTTTAGCTTGTGTTTTTGAGACATTGTTTTTTCAGAACATTTTTTATTGAGAATTCAAACTTTTTCATTAATATCCATGTTTGGAATCTTATTGTATGGAACCAATAAGCAAGGAAATTTTTAGGTCTTCTAGGATGTGCTTCCTTAGCAATGCAGTGCTGTCCCCAGGTGTAGTACTATACCTAGGTATATTTTTCTCACATTATTTTCTCTAGCTGATAACTGGTTGCAGTGATTACTATACCCATGTTTCCCAAATCAAAATGTCCATGTCAGCCTTTAGTAGTTGGAGACAATCACTGAAACATAAACATCTCTTGAAAGGATGCAAATTAGATTGTGGGAGGAAAACAGACCCAACCTGACCTCAGTTTCAGTCAATCAAAAACATTTAACCTTTTTGCCAACTCTCAACACCATCGGTATAAATGTTTTTATAACCTAATTTAAATATTTTTCCAACAGCCACATTAAGAATAGTTGCAAAACAATAAGGAAAAAACAATGTTTCCAGGGAGGACAAAAGTATAGTAGGTGTGTTGCTTTAAAACACAAATGCGTGCAGCAAGAGGAGTGTTTTGCCACAACAAACACACAAAAGTGGAGCAGTATGCTGCACAAACTGTCTGTCCAACAATAGTTATAGTACAGACTTGCAAGATTGTGATGAGTCCTCTCAACTTAAGCTTAGATGAGACAAACCCATCTTGTCAAAAAATATGTAAAACAGGGTTAGCAGAATGTTTTTCTAACAAAAGTATCTACAGTACTTGCAGCTGCAGATCTCTGATGACACTTCCTCCCCTCATCACCTTGGCTCCCTGGTGATATTTCTAATGTTGTCAAAGCACCAGTTCCAGACGATCTCCTGCTGTGTTCATAATGTATGAACTACTAACAGTGGAGAATGTCTAGACCTAAAGCTCTTATACAACCACATTGTAAAGTAATTTTTACCCAACGGCCCAAGTGTTTTGCCACTTGTTTTATTTCCTCTAAAGCACTGGTTCCTAAACATTTTTCTGTTGGGCCCCTTTTGGTAAACAGGACCAAGCTAAAATAACAAATAGGCACAAATAAATACATATTCAAATTAAAGAAATATGCTCTGCTGTGCACCCTTCACCATAGTGGACATGGTCCCCATTTTTGCCCTCATGCAAATTGCTCATGTCAAATATTTTGTTTTCATTAACATCCAAATCTTTAAAATATTTTTTAATGAACTGACTGGTGTCCACACTGCAGTCATAGTGACTATGGCTGAAAAATATATCAGCTTGTTTGTACAGTACTTAACCTAGAAAAGCATTTCAACTGGTGTTTTCTAAACATCAAACTGATGGCCATCTTAAATTTTCTGTTTTTACCACAAAGTTGAAACATCTGTTGAAAAAATGAAAAAATGAATGAAACTTAAAAATACAGTGGACAAAAGCCAAAAGTACCAACCTTAAATTATTTAGCCAAGTAGCACAAAAATCAGAAATTTCAAAGGACGTTGGAAATAAGGAGGACTGAAAAAATTTTATCTTAAATGTTGGGGAAAAAAAGACACTTAAAAACTGGGAAATAAAAAACAAAAACCAGGCAGCTTTTCTTATAAATTATTTACATATCCAATCAAATACTTTACTCCATGATTAGAAAAGGTAAGTTTTTTCCAAAATGTTTAACTGACTTTGTGAGATAACTTCAAGTAACAGGATCCCTGCTGCATTATGAGAAAATGACAAAAAGATGACTTGGAAAAAAAAAAAATTACATTTTTAAAAGCAATGTTCAATTAAGTTAAAATGATAATAGTTGTTTTGGAACATTTTAAACAGACATTTTAGCGGGTAATACGATAGTAGTTAGGGCACAAAAATAATATATACCATGTTGTTTGAGCTAAAATGTAAGAAAAATATAACGAAAGTGTGTGTACGTGTGTTAGTTGAGGAAAGGTGAGACGCCCAGGTGAGGCGACAATTCTTCACCAGGTGGAGATGAGTTGTTTCAAACCAACGGAAACTCGCATATAAAACAACGCAAAACACAACCCCAAACTCAGTTCTTGAAGTTTACTCACCTGCTTCAAATTTTGTGGTGCAGAAAAAATTAGCTGGTGAGTTATTTTTCTTGTCGCTCGGTTTATAGGAGAAATGGTCACCGCACCATTTTCGTCTCCTCTTCCTGCTCGTAGACACACACGCAGACGGACATACCTGCCGTCGCTGATACTCTGCTGCTGTTGCTCGGTGGCTCCCCGCCCTCTTTCCTCGGCAGCCTCACCTGTCCTGCCCCCGCTGAAAACCAGATGGACCGGTCCCTCAACTCCGCTTCTGTCTCCGCACTTATAAGGAGACTAGAAAACAACGCGAGAAGACGACCACAGGCGCGTGCGAGAGAGGTGTGGTGGTCACGTGACTAACGGCAGGTAAAGGTGTTTGGTTGACATGGGCTGTGCTATACAGTTGGGCGCCTAAAGGCAAATAGGAAACATCTAAAACGGTACAGTCAAATGAATCAAATACAACCTGGACGGAGTACTTACATTATTGCAATTTATTTATTTTACTTTTTTACTATATGTAGGTAGAGAAGCTACTTGGGTAGATGGTTTGGGCGTGTTTAGATGAGGGACAGTGGTTTTATTAGTAGAAAAATTATTCTAGAGATGGAGCTACCAAGTAGGAGACAATGAGGAAAACCAAAGAGGAGGTTGATGGATGCAGTGAGGGACAGCATTGAGGTAGTTGGAATGATAGCAGAAGATACATAAGTCAGGGCGAGATGAAAAACTTTGATTTGCTGTGGCAACTCCTTAATAAGGGACAGAGGACGTTATCTAACTACATATATAGCAGCAGGGCCGGATTATTACCCCCTGCAGGAAGGGGGAAGATTGAATGCCTGTTGTCTGTGATCGTGTAGAAAAAAAAATCTTCAGCCATAGATTGGCCAGCACATTCTGTCCCCTTGCAATCTGTCCCTGCATGCCCAATAGATTGCCTTTTTTGCTTTTCTAACTAGAAGTTCTCAACATGAGATTTTATTTATTTTCCTTTTTTTATTTATTATTATTTAACATTTTACATACATCTCTACAAATAAAAAGAGGGACAATAAAAAGCCAAACAAGTTAAAGATGTAAAGTCCCAGTTATCCCTAGCACTCTGCAAAAACATGTAAAACATGCTTGGACAGTTTGCATATTGGACACTAATTCCCAGCATTAAGAGAAAAGGTTGTTAGGTAAAAAGGAGTTAGGTAAAATGGCTCCCGGTAAAATCTCCACTGCAGATCCCAATGTCTTTTCCTCAGTGGAGTATCAGTCCACCTATCTTACCTGTCCACACAAACTCAGCTTTGTGATTCAAAGCTGAGTTTGTTTGGACTCTGTGATGTGGATGACCTTTGTGTACCATGTTTACAAAGTCTATTTGCAGGCTTTGTGGAATTATACTTCTTCTCCATCAGTGTTCTGTAGGAGGCAACAGCTGAGCTCAGCAAATTAAAGAGAATTCTCTTGCTCCGTTAGTCTAAAGTTCAGGGCTTCTCTTCAACAGATGGACAGAGCATACTCCAGGTACGGTGTTGCATTACAGTAGACATCTATTGTGGCTCTTTCAACAGCCAGAAAAAAAAGACAACGATTTTGAGTCTTAAAATAGCAATGTATTTACAGTTGGTATAAAACACACAGTTACATATTCAACAACTAATCCAAAAATAATTCATGACAGTAGTTTTTAGTACTTACTGTATACACATCACAAGTTTCCTGTAAACCAGGGGTTTTCAAAGTGTTCGCCGTACTACAATAAAATGTAATTGCACATCCTTGTAAGTTGAACTATCTCTCTTTTTTTGTTGTTTCTTTATGTTAACAAGGATACGATGTTATGCAGAGGTACCTATAACTATTTTATAGACAAATTCTGTTATTTATAGTTGCGGCGGAGAGTGGGTGGTGGGATAGGGGACGCGAATTGTTTTCTTCTTGCTGGGGGGTAACAGAAAAAGATTGGGAAGCACTGCTGTAAACACTGCAGAATTTTTATGTTCGGAAAGATTTTTACTGCTATTGCAATAGACTAAAGATAAGTATAATTAATAGTACATTAGTTAACGTGTTAACAATAGATCTATCTTAAGTATTAAGATTTAAATGCACATTGACATTAAATTTACTAAAGTTATGATTTAACAAATACTTTTTAAATGAAAAATAGACCTTTGACTTCTGAATACATATCAACATCAAAAGTAAACAAATATTGTTGTAAATGAAAAGAAACGTTGCTCTCATTTTCAAACACTGTACTATATATTGGGAAGGTCTATTCAAGGCAGTGTAGAGCATAAAACACGTTGACTCTACTTATTTATTCCTTGACGAGGAAGAACAGCTCCTCGACTTCCGGTTATTTGTAGACCAATCAGAATCTACATCCGTAAGCAACTCGGCGATCGCTGTCGTACAGTTTTTGCGTTCACAGTACAGTAGAGCTATCAAAAGCTAACCATTTGGGTCAACGCTGTAAACAAAACTTTGTTCAGACCACAGCCAGGGAATTTGTTGATATGGTAGGTGTCAAAGTCATCGGGAGTGACCCGGACTTCCAGCCGGAGCTAGCGGCCGCCGGCCCCCGGCTCGCTGTAGTGAAGTTCACAATGGCCGGGTAAGATCACTGCACCGGTGTCGAGGCCGCACTGGGATTCATTTTCTTTATATGCAAAGCAAAAGTAAACAGGGCCATAGGTTTTATTTTCCATGTTTTGTGAAGGGTGACACGAGTCACTTGAATTTATTAACTTGACGACCGTATAGTGAGTTTGGTTAGCATGCTAACTGTAGCTTCAGCGCCTGCAATGACATAGCAGTATTACTGATGTCTGAACCGTAGAGGTGTGGTTGTATTTACTGTAATCATGCACTGACAAATTAAATATAAACTATGTGCAAGTACGTATACACATCTACACAGAAGGACGTTCGATTTATTAAGCTTTGAATCGCAATTCACACCTGTAAAAAGACAAAGCATCTTGGGCTGGTATGGAAAAAAACCCACATGATATTGATGTTGTCAGGTTAAAGTTGTGAGGCTTGAAATAGTAATTTTGTAACATTTTTAGTAGGAGTAACCATGAAGCATATTGGCATTGAAAATTGAGCACCAAATATTGCGTTATATACCAATGAAGCTTTGTGGGAGCATGGTCCACTATTATAAATAGAAGCTTGCTTTGAAATGAAAAGCCAATATTACCAATATTTCCTCCTCAAAGACACTTCACCTTTGCTCTATTTGTGAGCCTTAATTTAATTGAATTTCTCTTTTAGTTATTCTTTCATCTGGTGTTGTATGTTCTTCTTTAATTTACTATGTAGCAAGTTAAATGCTTGTATAATTATTGGTTGCACCAGCAGTCAATAGTAGGACTGATCTGTTTTTGTAGACTGTGTTTATATCAACTATTTTGCAAACAGTTTAAAAGCATTGTGTATTTTAAAATGACATTCAAATTTTTTATTAACAGTCAGATTTCTGATCCACAGCTTTGAAACCCATCTTAAATAATTCTAAATTAGGCTTTTGTGAAAAAAGGTCTGTTTAAAAATTATTTACCATGGCAATAATTAGACCACATATAAAAATATCCATCTTTCCCACACCATTTACCTTTTTTTGTTTTACAATGCATTGTGTTTTTCTTCTATATAATAGAAACAGAAATTCCAAAGATATTGCATGGTTTTGCTTTTCATTACGTAGTAGAGCCAACATGGAGCACTGAAGGCTGCTATTAATACTCCTTTTACTACTTTTATAGTAAAATACCGAAGTCTGAGCTAAAATTTGTTGTGATTGGAGTTTTATTTCAATTAAACACACTAATTTGAGTAAATACATTTCAGTGAAATTTTTGCCAATTGTACGTGTTAAAAAAAATTAAAACTGTTCAACCAAAAAACTAACTGATTCTAAGGGTTGATTGCTAATTTTCTTTCTTCTCTTTCTCAGGTGTCGACCCTGTGTCACAATTGCTCCAGCATTTCACATGTTAAGTAACAAGTATCCACAGGCTGTTTTCCTCGAAGTAGACGTTCATGTGTGTCAGGTATGTTTACAGGGAATAGAACTAATTTCTTTTAGAAATTTATTTGGAAATTGGACGTAGTCTCAAAAATAATAAAAGAGAAAATAAATAAAAATACTATTTTCAAACCACAATACACAGGAAGTTGAAATAAACTTTTGGCTTCATGTCTTAAATTTGTTTTATTGTCTGAAAACTTGTTACATCTGGTCCAAAAGTGTTGAACCAGATGTACTAAGTGTTCAAAATGTGGCAGTGAGAGACATACTCCTATGTTTTTGCAGGGTCAATGTGCAGATTGTCTGCATTTATCAAATTGGAGATAGTTCTAACATGTTTTTAGTGGCTCTTTATAAGATAAAGCCAAAATACACATGCTTTTGGTTCATGTTTAATAAAAAGACAGTTGGTCAGGCAGACCTTGGCATCTTAATCCAACATGACACATATTAAAAAGTTCCTTGTGTGTTGTCACAGGCGACAGCAGCAGCCAACAACATCACAGCCACGCCAACATTCTTGTTCTTCAGGAACAGGGTCCGGGTGGATCATTATCAAGGTGCAGATGCTGCAGGTCTGGAGGAGAAAATCAAACAACACACAGAAAACGACGCTGGAAATGAAGATTCTGACATTCCAAAGGGATATGTGAGTGGATAGAGAAAAATATCCAAAGACAGGCAGGACTTACTGAAGTTATGTATTTTTTTAAATATTTTTTTTCTTTTTTAGATGGACCTCATGCCTTTTGTCAACAAAAGTGGTTGTGAGTGCATGAACGAGAGCGATGACTGCGGATTTGATAACTGTCTCAGCAAAGATACATCCTATCTAGAGTCTGACTGTGATGAGCAGGTATGACACTGAGCAATAGACACCCAATGCCAAATATGATGTAATTTAGACTTTAATGTGTGTGCACATACTTACAGTCAAAAATTCTGGCAATTTGTCAACTGGTCCTGTCTGGGATGCCTGTCCATCCTGTGTGAGGATCCCCAGGTCCTTTTTTTTTCCCCTGTCTGGGTTTTTTGGGAGTTGTTCCTCAGCCAGTGTGAGGGTCTGTAAGGGCAGGAGGTAGTGATGTCCAAATGAAGCGCCATGGGGCTTTGAAACATTTCCGACCATTGAGTCAAAAATCGGTTCACTACTCGAAGCTTCATTCATTAGGAACGTGGGGTCCTCTACTGGTGCAGTGGTTTTACTGCAGCCGTTCGAAAGGTTGATGAACCAAGGAGGTGTACAAGCCTTATTAGTGCACTTTTGCTTTTATTATTATTGCAATCATTGCAAAATGGAAAATGCGTGTTTTCGTACATCCTTGGTATGAATGTTGCCTACAGAACACACAGATCTACCCGTCAGGGGGATGAATAACGTATCGAAACTATTTCTAAATAAAACAGATGCAAACTTAATTTTATATGTTTCTTTATCCTTCTTCAATCGTTCAAATCAATCGTTAAAACATGGAGACGGAAATTTGCTACTCAGGTTAGCACTAAATAAAAACTGAATAATAACTTATTGAACAATTACCAAAATGATTACTTTAGATTACTAGGAATAAATCCAACTGCCCTTGCTGGGATTCAATCCTACCCAAATGGGTAAGGCTGGTGATAGCACAGATAGACTGATATTAGTGGCATTACTTCTGGGCCAAAGAATACTGACATTTGTAAGTTTATCTTTGTCTATTGTTCTATGTGTTGTATAAATACATACAACACATGGAACTACGCCACGATAGCAGCACTATCGTCTCTTTGGCTTGATCGTATGTCTTATCATTGATGAAGTATTATTGTTATTATCATCCAGGCAATATACCGGGAGCAAAGCCAACATTTCACCTGCGAATGATAAATAATGATGTGTGTGGTTTATTCTTTATTACTGGATGAATAACAGATGAAAAGTAGTTTGTAAAAAATAACTTTGTTTGGCCCCATTTCAAATTGCTTCCAGACTTCAGTTCATGTTTCATGTTTGTTTCAGATCACTAGGAACACTGATCAAATCAATCCAATAAGTATTGACCAGACAGCGCATCGCGCTGTTCCATCTGTTTAAAACACAAATGAAACTCGCGAGTCTTTCAAAGCCCCGGCATTGAACCAAACCAGTTTGTTGCTTCAGTCCGAATGAAACAGTTAAGTGTTTCAAACGTCATCAGTAACGTGATTAGAAGCAAGATTTTGAATTAGTGCTTCAAAAAAAATATCACTACCGAGTAGTGGGGCGAGGTTCGAAGCCCCCCTTTCAAAGTGAACATCACTAGCAGGGGTATCCCTTCCTGTTATTGCATATGGTTTCATGTATGATTGTTGATTGTTCTAAAGTGCTTAAGATAACAGTTGTTATGATATGGCACTATACATAAATAAAAGTTGAAGTTATTAATTTTTTGTTTTTTAATCTTAGAGGCGAGGAAACACAGATGTTAGAAGAAGATAGGCAATAGAAATGAGCACAGATATAAGTGTTTTTTCTCTCATTAAAGAGGACTTTTTACTCTTATACTGCAGCTGTTTCTATCTGTGCCCATTTGTATAGCCTATTGTTGTGAGGGCTGAATGAGCCCAGTTTATAATGTTAATCAATGGTTTTGGAAAATTATTCTGTCCAACACTAGACATTTCTCGTTTACATTAAATGCTGCGTAAAGAATCATAGGACTGTTTCAGACAAAATGGTAAAAAAAAAATACATGTGTCATTTTTCTATAACTTATATTGAAGTAGTGTGTTTATGATGTGCACAGTTATTTATAGAATGCAGTCTGGTATCACACTAATTCAGGGTAAAATCACCTGCATACATCGGTATTGGTTAATATTGGTATCGGGAATGAAGTGTTTGGGCAATATTGGTTAATATCGGTAAATGTTAATATCGGACATACCTAGAAAACACTGATATAACATTGAGACATATTTAGAGTTGGAGAGTGACACACAATCTCTGAGGTCCGTGTGTTCCCAGAAATCACTGATCTAATGTAATTTTTTTTTCTCTTTTCGACTCTAGTTGTTGATAACCATCGCCTTCACTCAACCAGTGAAACTTTTCTCCATGAAGCTTCTGTCCTCGGACTTTGGTGAGTTTGATCCAGTATTCAGAGATCCACTTTGAAAACCTCAAGCATAGTTTAACATTACTCATCATTATGAGTTGAAAATCTGAATCAGTTGCTTTGTTTTGCACAAAGCATCCAGTTTTACAGAAGGTAAACAGGACAAGAAGATGATTATAATGAAAATAAAACTCTGTCAGAGCAAAAACAATATTTAAGTGGCACATGCTCTCATTTATTAAAATATAATTGACTCTTGTGTTTTCCTTTTGGTCATTCTGACCTCAAGGCAAAGTATAGCTTTATGTCTTTGATATTGCAACATAATATTGCATTACACACAATCTTCCTTATAATTCTCGTGAAGTCAGTTCTTTCTACTTAAAAACTAATATTTTCACAATATTTATACATTAACCTTTATACATGGAACATTTTTCTTGGTGATCATTTTCTCAAGTGCAATGTGAGTTGATTAATCTGCTCTCCTTCTTGCATCTGTTAGCCCAAGCTCCAAAAGTGGTGAAGATATTCACCAACCTCCTGCGTTCGATGGGCTTCGACGATGCAGAGCGAAGTGAGCCTGTGCAGATGCTGGACCTGTCAGAGGAGGACTACAAAGAGGATGGTTTGATCCCACTGCGATACGTCAAGTTTCAGAACGTACAGAGTGTTACGGTAATGACCTGAATTTGCTGTTGTGGACCAGCAGTGTCTGTTTATGTATAGTAACATGTCACAGAGAATGACACTGTTGTATTTCTTTTTTTTTCAACCAGTTGTTTGTCAAATCAAACCAAGGAGACGAGGAAACAACAAAAATCAACTACCTGACATTTATAGGCACACCAGTACAGGCAACCAACATGAACGACTTCAAAAGGGTATGAACTTGATTGTTCCCATAACAGCTTTTGGAATATGTTTAAGTCGAGTCTAGGTTAGGTTTCAATAAATATACAATGAACTAGGATCCAGTGTCATATTACACAGATACCTAAAGAGATGTGCCAGCAGCACAGCTTAAAAAAAAGCTTAAAAAAGTAAACTTAAAAAAGGTTGGTTTAATAATATTCATCAAAAAAGACTAATCACCTATCACGTCATCAATATAGTGCTTGAAGGGCCAGTGGTACATGGTAGACTGTATAGATGTAACTGCATCATAATGTTTTAATCTGTCATAAATATACTATATATTTGAGTTAGAAATATATTAGATTGCATAGTGTAATGAAAATTACCTAGGAAGCGTATGTTCTTTATTAAAGTATTTTCCGCACTATAAGGTGCACTGGATTATAAGGCGCACTTTTAATGAATTACCTATTTAAAAAAAAAGCATACATAAGGCGCACCGCATTATAAGGTGAATACAATAAAAGCTTCAGTAGTGGCTGCTGTTGCGTTATGCGTCCACTAGATAAAGCTGCACTCAAAGCGAATGTCAACAACACAGTCAGACAAGTCAGTTAAACTTTATTACCGGTAATAGAATGTAAACCAGCGCTCTGACAACTTCGTTCACTTCCAAATTGAATAAACAGCCATTTTATTTTATTTTTTTCCGAGATCAGTGTAATGTCAGTGACGTAGTATTTTCGTGACAGTTTATCTGTTAACAGCAAGAGGGACAACAACGTTTTTATCACGTAGTGGAGAGGAACGTTTACTCGATTCAGTAAACACGTATATGAAACAGTCTGATACATTACGGCAAATTAAACGTTAGTGCAATGACAGTATAGTAACGCTCTAAATGGTGCAAAGTTATAACAATAACTCAACAATGTTTAAATGTCAATGTCCATATTCACAATATGAACCACCTTGTTCAGCTGTAAACGCATAAAAGAAACACGTAAGGTTCTCTGTTATCAGTTCATTCCTCATCCACGAATCGCTTGAATTCTGCTTTTTCAGTGTTTGAATTGAACAGTTGGGCGAATACGGCTTCCAATATGCCCGGCTGCGTCTCGTCCAAGTCGGCGACTAATTTGAGACTATTTTGGCTCCATACTGTTGCATATATTTGTGATTTCTTTAAAAATACTGTTATGTCCCGGAGACAGACCAGTCAGACGCTATCTTGCGATGAAGAACTTTATTCACGATTACAGCAAACTTATAACTTATTTCCAGACTCTAATTGCGGCACCGCTCCCTGCAGCTTGGCTCCTCTCACACTCTAATATCCCCACAGCTCTAACCATGCCTCCCCACTCTTGGAAACGTTAACCCTTTAACTGCTGTATAAAATCTTGTAACCATTACAATATGTTTGTGGATCCGCGCTCGTGCATTTATTTCTGAAAGTACATTGGCGAATGAAAATGCACTCGTCCCACAGTCACATATCCCAGCATGCACACGCTTCTTGTTGTTGTGAGACCTGTTGCGGCTCAGTATTGGTCCAAATATAAGGCGCACCGGATTATAAGGCGCAGCTTTTGAGAAAATTCAAAGCTTTTAGGTGCGCCTTATAGTGCGGAAAATACGGTAAGTTGGTCTCCACACCTCACACAAATTACCTTGATATGATCAATTTGTGGGCTGTGAGTGTGACATTCATGCACTAGAGTTGGACATGTTATTTTCTGGTTTAGCAAAATTATGTTTTATTAACTGAACAAATCTTATGGCCTGTTCGACAACCACCAAATTGTGAAGTATAAAAGGAGCTTATCTATCTTGATGTGTGACATTGACCCAATAATAAATTTGTAAAGGTTAGGGTTTTGGGCAACATCTATGTTAATGTAGTTTGTCTACAGTAATTGAAAAAAAAAATAGAAAGACCATCATCGTTTTCTTCAAATTCCGGTTCATCTTAATGCGTGGTACCACTAAAGGTATGTTACATAAAGAATACAATGCACAGGAAAACATAGAATGGCTAAAGCACTTTTTGGCAGAACAATACCATAGGCGTTGGAATAAACAAGAAATTGAAAAAATCTGAAGGATGGTCTAATATTTTTCCCCTGACTGTATGTGTACACAAAAACAGGTTTCTGTGTTTTGATCCTGGGAGGAATTAATTTGATTATTTTAATTTGTTGCAGGTTGGTGGAAAGAAAGGAGAAAGTCACTGATTAATAGGCTGAAGAAGAAGAGAAGGAACAGAAAAATGTTCATCCAAAGACTTTCAGTCTGTCAAAGCTGCCATACAGACTCACACACATACACACATTGACACACCCACAATCTTACACTCAGCCTCCTTCAGCTCTGAGTGGGTTCTTCTGTCTGTGGAGTCTGAACCTACAAATGCTTTGTATTGTAATTCTGGAGAAATACACTGTAAATAAAAGATGGTCCTTTTTCAAAGGCATGTGTGTTAAGTCTTTTTGTGGTATAAACGGGTTCAAGTGAAAGAAGAGGTTTATTTTGGTGAAATATTCCTGCAGCTTACATGTATGGAATGGAGGCGCACCAAAAAATTGATCTCTATAGTCTCTAGACATCCAAAACTTCCCAAACAATACTCCCAAGGGATGAATAAAGTTTTTCAAAGTGCTCCATAGAAAAAAAACAAAGGAAATTTTCTTGTCCCTGCAGTGGAATCAAAGAAGCAATAAAAAATCTCAAGCACAGACACAAACCTGAAGACACAGAAGAAACTGTTGACTCCAGTGTGATCCAAACATTCACAAGGACTTGCATCTTATTTATACCCATGAAGGTCATTATCATATTTGAAAAAACACCAGGTTCCAAGTAGATTTCCAGACTCCCAAGCAGTGGTTTCTCTAGACCAGACATGTCCAACCTGTTCCACAAAGGGCCGGTGTGGCTGCAGGTTTTTGTTCCAACCAAGCAGCAGCACACCTGAGTTGACAGGTTTAATCAACTGATCACAGTCATCAGACAGCTGATTGGTCAAGCTGTGTGCTCTTGCTTGGTTGGAACAAAAACTAGCAGCCACACCGGCCCTTTGTGTAACAGTTTGGACACCCCTGCTCTAGACCCTTTTGAGATGTCTGGTTAACTGGTTTTGTTGTGAAGTAAAGTAACATCTCAGCTGCTTGTGAGTGAAACACATGCACCTGACCTCTCTGTTAAATACCACCTAGTAGGTCCTCAAGCACTGATCGCACTTGGGGGATCTGCCCTGGCATTTTATCCACTGTTTGCTCCACTGCCGAGTCTCGAATCTGAGGAGTGGCCAATTGCTTCTCAGTCCCTACTCTCTCTTTCCTCTTTGTGTTTCTTCTCCTCCAATTTTTACGCAACTCACATTTCTCTCACTCACTTAGATCCTTAATTCTCCTCTTATTCCCTTGTGCTACATCGCATCCTCATCTCTGATGCTCACTCTCTGTGTATTTCTGCCTGCATCATCTCTCTCCAGAAAGGAAAGGAAAGCAAACTCCTTGTCATTGTGACATTGTGATTCACACCACTGCACACAACGAAATGTGACCTCTGTACTTAACCCATCACCAAAGTGAACAGTGCGCAGCTTTGAGTGCCCAGGGAGCTGTGAGTGGCGACGGTGCCATGCTCAGTGGACCTCAGTGGTAACAATCTGGTAGGGGGATTCGAACCATGTGCCTTGTGGACCCAGGTCCACTTCCTTAACCATTAGGCCACCAACTGAAAAAAATAAAAATCTCTCAGCATTGCGAGACAGTATTTACGTTAATTTTAAATAAATAAATATTTAAAAATTTTAACATTTAATTCTATAAAATATTCTCTTATTCCATATATGATTTGAATAAATTCATACTATTGAAACAATGACAGCCGTATACTTGTGAAATTATATTAGTCAGGTAAGTTATTTTGTGTAAATGGTCATATGTTCTTATACTCATGAAAACTATAAAAAAAAATTGTCCCTAAAATAATAAAGTATTTGCTCATTTAAAAAGATGCATCCACGTTATGGATGCAAATGCTTTGTAGTTTGGTAGAAGGATTCACGTACGTGTTAAGGGAAACAAAATTCTCTGAAAGTATCAATTGGGTTCACATATACTGTATGTGGATGAGATGTGTGTTCATGTGTTCAAATATAACATATGAAAATATTACTAAGGGTTAACGTAAATGTACATATCATTAGAGGTACGTATAAAACTTTATTTCACATTAATTTTTCTTTCGATTTCTCTTTGCATTCAAGTAGGAAATACACAAAGTGACGTGTGCATGGACCAATCAACACTAGAGAACGATGCATTAGCTACTCCTCCTACTCGAGAAGTTCCGGTACTATTCGGGTTTCATCCACTGACCGGCTGACGTAAACTTGCATTTCCGTGAGTGAGGAGACACCGGCAGCAGCTGTCGCTCCTGGGCTTCAGTTCCCACATTTTCACGAAAATATTAATCATAAATAATTATAATTTGTTTATTTCACATCCATCTTTGGAAAGGAAAAGTGATTACCATGTCTTCGGAGGCAACAAAAGGTGTGGAGGAAATGTCTGTGGGTAAGGAAGAGCTGCATTTTAGTCGACGCTAGTTTGTTAGCTTCCATATACATGTGTTTAACGCACTGCACCAGTCCTGTTGGGGTAGTAGCAGTCCGCACGTAGTAGACGCTTTAGGTTGTTTTTGTC
Source organism: Paraplagusia blochii (assembly GCA_016785265.1). NCBI lineage: Eukaryota > Metazoa > Chordata > Actinopteri > Pleuronectiformes > Cynoglossidae > Paraplagusia > Paraplagusia blochii. The sequence goes on from JAFBJS010006192.1 coordinate 21,302, forward strand.
GTACTCATCCTTTGGTATACGCCAGTGCGTGGTTGGTGAGCATTATTGTTTTAAGACGTATTGTTGCCTCATTCAGTAACAGGCTAACCTGTCTTGTAGCCTCTAAAGGAACGTAGACGCTGCGTCAGTTATTCATTCGGCTCCAACCAACGCCTGTTCTACTTCCATTTGGACAACATAGCTATCACAGTTGACACTGTGTTTTTTTTTCTCTCGATTTTTTTTAACTATGACACGACCCACAAAGCCGTAATTCCCGTAGTTAAGAATAGAAAAAGTATTTATTCCTTAAATCGAAATCGAAAGTATTGATTTTCACTGATAATTTTAAATGGGGTGTGCCAGGTTTAGTGAAGTGTTCACTTAAGATGAGTATGTTAGTCCCCAGATATCTGTAGGGAATTATCTGTGTTGTTTTGTTTCGTTGACCTTTCTTAAATAGCAATTGTGTGGATAACTGACCAGTCGGATTGCAGTACCAATTGCCCCAATTGTCATACATACACTCTCATTGGAGATGATAGAAGGAAGGCATAGAGTTCCTACAGAACACCAATTTCACTGTAGAAAATTAAGGTTCGTCAACAGACTTGGTGTTGGGCTCGAGTAAATGATGGAAATGTAAATTATTAATATACTTTTGCCTTTTCCTTGCATTGCCAGCATTTCCCCAACAAGTAGCATAGAATAGGCTGAACAGATTTTATTCTAGCCTTTATTCATGACTTTCATCCTATGTGTCAAGATTTAGTACTAATTGTGGTCCTTGAGTTAAAATATTTGACCAGGGCTGTTGAAGACTGTATTTTATTATGATGAGTAGCATTGAATAGCAATTGCTCCTTTTGTTATTTTTCTGTTAATATATGATGTTATGAGGTATGAGTTTCGAATAAATTCTAATTTGTGAGTAAACATTTTTTTTGATTCTCAGGTGAGTTATATGTCTCGGACAAATGTGGCAGTGACAAAGATGGCGATGGATCCGAACAAAAACCCTTCAAAACTCCTCTAAAAGTATGTTACTGTTCCACATTGTATGTTTATGTGTTATTAATATCATGCACACGAGTTAAAGAGTTTATTTCAATGTCCTTTTGGTAATTTACCTCACAGGCTCTTCTGTTTGCTGGCAAAGAACCATTTCCCACCATTTACGTTGACTCCCAAAAAGAGGATGAGGTTTGCTTTTTTTTAATATTACAGTTTTACCTTCACAGTCAAATTTGTGTAAAGAAATACATGTGTCTACTGAAGGTTTAAAAATGCAAATGCACTATTTGTATGGTAGGGATGGAGTATGATAACGAGGAATGATTTTTTTTTTACTGTATTGATTGTGGTTTTATTGCCTCCTCTTCAGCGTTGGGCAGTGATTTCTAAGACACAGATGAAAAATGCAAAAAAGGCTTTCACACGGGAGCAGATGAAAAGTGGTGCCAAAGAAAAGAAGGAGGTGATTTTCTTCCTCAATTCCTGTTAATTCACTTGCCTATTTTTTGTGTCAGAAAAATGTATCAGAACCATAACAGTCAAATATCTGCCTTAATGTTCATTCTGCAGGCAGAGGACAATGAGAGGAGAGAGAAGAACTTGGAAGAAGCAAAGAACATCATAATTGAAAAAGACCTAAGTCTACCGGAGCCTGAAACAGTCAGTCTTAGCAAATATAACACTACTGATGTTTTTTTTAATTCCTGAAGTTCCACACAACTGCATGAGAAAACCTTCTCAAATCACATTTGTCAAGACAAAAAGCGATTGTGTGATGTTTGTACTTGCTGGTGTTGTGATGGTTTTATTTGTTTAATAGGCAAACTAATAAAAAAACGCTGCACTTCTTGTAAACAAGAACAGCTTGCAACCATATATATTTCTTATCTCATTTATAGCAGGCTATTTAAATATGTTTGTTTATTTGACAAATAGTAAGACTAAAAAAATAAGGGTCCGCTTAGACATAAAATAAGGAGAGTTTGTACAGCAATAGCACGTTCAATTGAGGACATTCTTTTTTGTCACTTGGTTGGATACTGAACAAAAATTTTACCTGGTGAAGTGTCACCTCCTTGTTTTTCAACTGTGCTGTCAAGAATAAGAATAATAAGAATTTCAACAAAGTGTTACATAGTTAAAGAACCAGTTGTTGGAAATTTTCTGTATTCCACTGGTTCTTTAACTATGTAACACTTTGTTGAAATTCTTATCTGCAATGTTTCTTGAGTCGAAGAGTTGGCGTAAGCATAACTTTATTCCAGCATAGAATACAGATGAGGTCTACAGCGATGAGAAGATCCCGCGAAGTCCCTCCCGATCTAAAGCATCTATTCATTATATACCTTTTGTTCCAACCTTCCTTATTGCAGTTCATGTTCATGTTCATGTTTTGTTCCGCTTAGCAACAGGGCAGAATCTACCCAGTAACAGAGGTTTTAGCTGATGTGTCACTTGACGCGTCTATAACTGCTAGTTTCGAGAATAACGGGATGTGTCTGTGAAGATTCTCATTCATCCAGGTCATGATATCTAAAAAGGGTTTAGTTGAAAGCAACTGGACTTCTTCTTGGAGTTGAAAGACGTTTCATTCCTCAACTGAGGA
>JAFBJS010006197.1:4841-15507 GCA_016785265.1 Paraplagusia blochii
ACTGATGACCGCCCCTTTCGTCTACCTTACCGAAGGCTCTCCCCAGCCCATTACCGAAAGTTGAGAGAAACATTAGATGAAATGGAAGAGAGAGAGATTATCAGGAAGTCCAACAGTGAGTATGCGTCTCCGCTTGTCCTCTGCTGGAAGAAAAACGGTGATCTAAGACTGTGCACAGACTTTAGGTGGTTGAACGCTCGAACTGTCAAAGATGCGCACCCCTTACCACACCAAGCTGACATACTTGCTGCGTTGGGGGGTAATGCATTCTTTAGTACAATGGACTTGACCTCAGGGTATTATAATGTTGCATTGCATGAGGATGATAAGAAATACACAGCTTTTTCCTCTCCACTCGGATTGCATGAGTATAACCGTATGCCACAAGGTCTCTGTAACAGCCCAGCTACCTTTATGAGAATGATGGTCACAATTTTTGGCGATCAAAATTTCCTAAGTCTCCTTTGTTACTTGGATGATTTGTTGGTTTTTGGCAAGACGGAGGAGGAAAGTTTGCAGAGGTTAGAAATGGTGTTTCAACGTTTGGGCGAACATAACCTTAAGCTATCACCAGCTAAGTGCCAATTCTTGAGAAAGTCTGTCAAGTTTCTGGGTCACATTGTTTCTCAGGATGGGGTAGCTACGGATCCTGCTAAGGTGAAGGCCATCGTGAGTGTGACCGAGAAAGACCTCATGGAGTCAGATGGTGTTACACCCTGTCCCAAAAAGATTCGCTAATTTCTAGGCATGGCAGTGTATTATCAGCATTACATTGAGAATTGTTCCTTGATTGCAAGGCCATTGTTTCAGTTGACCACAGGGACTAAGAAGCCAAGGAGAGGCAAGGGCAGAAAGATACAGGCTCCCCTTCATAGGCTTAAGGAGACAGACTGGACTATCGAATGTAGTGAGGCATTTAAGGTTCTAAAAGCTGCTTTAACAGAGCAGGTGTTGCTGGCTCATCCAGGTTTTTCTAAGCCTTTTCTACTCTCTGTTGATGCATCTTCTAATGGTTTGGGAGCTGTGCTTTCACAAGTACAGGAAGGTCACACCATTGCTAGGCCTATTGCGTTTGCTAGTAAATCACTAAACCAGGCTCAGTCCAAATACCCAGCTCATAGGTTAGAGTTTCTAGCCATGAAGTGGGCTATTCATGTCAAGTTTAGTCATTGGTTGCGGGGGCACAGATTTACAGTATGGACCGACAACAACCCGCTTAAATACATTCTTACTAAGCCAAGACTAGATGCATGCGAACAAAGATGGGTGGTTAAGTTGGCTCCATTTGATTTTGACATTCAGTACATTCCAGGCCCTAAAAACACTGTGGCAGATGCTTTGAGCAGAGAGCCTTTTATCAACAACAGGGTAATGCACAGGTTGACAAGAACTCCTTATGATGTTTTGTTGGGGGAGGCCCGAGAATTGGTAGTGGAGGAAGTTCAAGATGGGTTTCGTCGCTCCTGCGAAGAGTCCAAGGTAGGAATGAGAGTACCAGCGATGTCAAATCCGGGCTCTGCTAGGGCTTCTGTGACTGCAGCTAGTGACTCTGGGAGGATTTCCCATGATGAGGTGTCAGCAATACTTCACACACCCCGCTGTTGGGGTGAGGGTGCAGCTATGAGGGCAGCTTGTCATGTGCAGCAGTTAGAAAAGTTGTCAGCTGTTGGACAGAGTCCCTTGCCTGTGTTGACTCATGAGGAGTTGCATGATAGACAGTGCCAGGATTCTGTGATCAATCGTGTTGCATTCTTTGTGAACAGAGGTCGCCGTCCTTCTCGAAGGGAAAAGGGACATGAACTTAAGGAGACAAATTGAACATTGAGACAATGGGGAAAACTCACGACCCGGCTGGGTGTGCTGTACCGTGTTTCTAAACATCCTGTTAGTAAGAAGAAAGTGTTCCAGTATGTGGTCCCAATTTCCTTGAGAGCTCAAGTGTTGAGAGGTGTGCATGATGATGCAGGTCATCAGGGTTAGCAGCGTACACTATGGCTCGCCAGGCAACGCTTCTATTGGGATTCTATAGAAAGTGATGTCAAGGAGTATGTGAGTCATTGTAAGAGATGTGTCTTGAGCAAAACACCTGAGCCGGAGGCAAGAGCTCCACTTGCCTCTATAGTTACAACTGCACCACTAGAATTAGTGTGCATTGACTTTTGGTCTGCTGAGGATGCTGATAACAAGTCTGTCGATGTGCTCGTAGTAACAGATCATTTCACCAAACTGGCGTGTGCTTACCCATGTCCAAACCAGACTGCCAAAACTGTTGCCCGCGTGCTATGGAATAACTTTTTCTCTATCTATGGTTTTCCAGCTTCTGACAGAGGGGCTAATTTTGAGAGTTCTCTCATTGCTGAATTGCTTCAGATGGCAGGAGTCAGAAAGAGTCACACCACCCCATATCATCCTATGGGGAATGGTCAGACAGAACGTTTGAATCGCACATTGGGTAGTATGATTCGAGCTTTACCTCCTAGAGCCAAGGCCAAATGGCCTCAAATGCTTAATACATTGACGTTTGCCTACAATTGTACGGTGCATGAAACTACTGGCTTCCCGCCCTTCTTTTTGATGTTTGGCCGTACTCCACGATTGCCTGTTGACGTGATGTTTGAAAGTGTTCTTTTGGATGGAAACACAGTGGATGTTGACAAGTATGTCCAGTCACTAGGGGAGGATCTCAGAGAAGCCCTGGCACTTACGCAGAAACACACTGAAAAGCAACAGTCCAGGCAATCTGAAGTGTATAACAGACAGGTAAAGGGGCATTCTGTGGAGAACGGAGACAGGGTTTTAGTGGCTAATAAGGGGGAACGAGGCAAAAAGAAACTGGCTGATCATTGGGAGAGTACCGTCTACATCGTGGTAAATAAAAACAGTGACCTAAACACCTATGTGATTCGTCATCCTGTCACAGGGAGGACTAAGACAGTTCATAGAAACCTGATACTGCCTGTCAATTTTCTTCCTTTGCCACTGTGGGATGGATCTGAGAGTCAAGCATCTTTCGCTAGCACAGTTTCAAGCCAGGAGAGGAGGGAGAATGTGGGACAGGATGAGTGGACAGATGACAGAACTGCTAATTGGATCGCTGAACTCCCTGAGACTGGGATGGTGGAAGAGAGTGTGACTGTGACAGGTAGATCACAAGCAGTTGACGAGAACGTGGGAATAGTTCGGGATCCTGGGATCATGGGTGAGGCATCTGCCAGTTGGGATAATGTGAGTGTGTTGGCCGGGTCTAATGTGGATGTTGGATTGGACAGTTTGCATTCTGTTGCAGTGTATCAGGATGGTAACCAGCCTTCAGACACAATCACTGTGGATTTACCCACCGGTAACGTGACAGGATCAGAGAAAGAGGCCTTTAGTGGTTCACACGTGTCAATATCCAGGTCCGAGGTAACTGTTACAGATGTGTCATCGAGTCGGCGTCCCGGTGATCAAGGTGAAGGGATACGTACTAGGCTGGGTAGATGGGTCAGGCCAGTTAACAGATTAATCAAGACCATGGCTACACAAAGGGCTAGGGTTTTAGCATAGTTTCCATGGGGGATGTGTGTTTCGTTTCTTTTGCACCCCTCACCCATTTTTTTGTTTTGTTCTTTTTATCTTCTGTATTTTTCTTTTTTTTTTTGAGTATATTTTGCTTCATGGTCATGTTTGAATTCAGGTTGTCTACTGTATTGGACATCATTTAGTGATTATTGGTGTATTCCATGGGATAAATATGTATATGGTATGTTTGTCTATGATGATGTGGGGGCTTAGCTACCCCTCACCTCCTCTAACCTTATTTCGTAGCTATTGTTTTGGCCAAATTGGATTATTCATTTAAGTTCTTTATTTCGAGTTGCACTGAGAGTATGGGTTGAAGTCTTGAGTGGCTATTGCATGTGTACATATCGATGCTTTTGATGGACTCTTCCGTTGATCCAAGAGGCTCCGTTGATGTGGGTTTGGCGGTCTTTTGGTTTCTGGAGTTGATGGAGGAAGGTATGTTGTCACTTGCTCCATCACTATTGTATTAATTATTCAGTGTAATATGATTTCTTTTGTTAAATTTATTTGGTGATGTTTATGGAGGTCGTGCATTGAACATGGAATTGTGTATTGGTTGAACAGGCGCAGTAATTCCATGGGAGGCTGTTAAAGAAATCAATCTATTCTTTTCTATGTTCATGCAGGTATGTGACATTGTGCTTTATGTTGTTCTTTTGTTCACAATAAGATTTGAACTGTTATTTTATACATATGATGTATTTAGACTTCTATATTCCATTTTATTTTATTATTCTAACTGAAGTCATATCGGTTGGGCGTATTGGCTCCTGATAGATGTGTGTATAGATATACATATTTTTCTTTTTTTTGCCTTTTGGTTTCTGGAGTTGATGGAGGAAGGCGCAGTAATTCCATGGGAGGCTGTTAAAGAAATCAATCTATTCTTTTCTATGTTCATGCAGGCAGAATAAAAACTTTTGACAACACAAGCATAACAGACACAACGCAAGATAGACCCCGCTACATATGCACAAAACAATATCAAATATTTGTGTTGTGTTTATTGAATTTAAATACTTACCAGATAGGAGAGCACTTTCCAGAGCCTTCCAACTAGCACCAAAGCAGACCAAGAATGCAGAGGCCCCAAGTCCACTTTCGGTGGGCTGAACGCAGTGACACGTTTCCATTGCTTCTTGAATCTCATGATGGAAACTGTAAAAAATGAACAGCCCACAGTGGCATATGACTAGTTCTGAGCTTGATTCAAAATAAAACTGTTGTCTTTTTGTATATTTATAACGTTGTTTAGGATACCTGAGTGTTTTGAGTTCATAGGATTGGGGAACGAGGCAAAAAGAAACTGGCTGATCGTTGGGAGAGTACCGTCTACATCGTGGTAAATAAAAACAGTGACCTAAACACCTATGTGATTCGTCATCCTGTCACAGGGAGGACTAAGACAGTTCATAGAAACCTGATACTGCCTGTCAATTTTCTTCCTTTGCCACTGTGGGATGGATCTGAGAGTCAAGCATCTTTCGCTAGCACAGTTTAGATGTGTATAAGAGACAGGACTAGATGCATGCGAACAAAGATGGGTGGCTAAGTTGGCTCCATTTGATTCTGACATTCAGTACATTCCAGGCCCTAAAAACACTGTGGCAGATGCTTTGAGCAGAGAGCCTTTTATCAACAACAGGGTAATGCACAGGTTGACAAGAACTCCTTATGATGTTTTGTTGGGGGAGGCCCGAGAATTGGTGGTGGAGGAAGTTCAAGATGGGTTTCGTCGCTCCTGCGAAGAGTCCAAGGTAGGAATGAGAGTACCAGCGATGTCAAATCCGGGCTCTGCTAGGGCTTCTGTGACTGCAGCTAGTGACTCTGGGAGGATTTCCCATGATGAGGTGTCAGCAATACTTCACACACCCCGCTGTTGGGGTGAGGGTGCAGCTATGAGGGCAGCTTGTCATGTGCAGCAGTTAGAAAAGTTGTCAGCTGTTGGACAGAGTCCCTTGCCTGTGTTGACTCATGAGGAGTTGTATGATAGACAGTGCCAGGATTCTGTGATCAATCGTGTTGCATTCTTTGTGAACAGAGGTCGCCGTCCTTCTTGAAGGGAAAAGGGACATGAACTTAAGGAGACAAATCGAACATTGAGACAATGGGGAAAACTCGCGACCCGGCTGGGTGTGCTGTACCGTGTTTCTAAACATCCTGTTAGTAAGAAGAAAGTGTTCCAGTATGTGGTCCCAATTTCCTTGAGAGCTCAAGTGTTGAGAGGTGTGCATGATGATGCAGGTCATCAGGGTCAGCAGCGTACACTATGGCTCGCCAGGCAACGCTTCTATTGGGATTCTATAGAAAGTGATGTCAAGGAGTATGTGAGTCATTGTAAGAGATGTGTCTTCAGCAAAACACCTGAGCCGGAGGCAAGAGCTCCACTTGCCTCTATAGTTACAACTGCACCACTAGAATTAGTGTGCATTGACTTTTGGTCTGCTGAGGATGCTAATAACAAGTCTGTCGATGTGCTCGTAGTAACGGATCATTTCACCAAACTGGCGTGTGCTTACCCATGTCCAAACCAGACTGCCAAAACTGTTGCCCGCGTGCTATGGAATAACTTTTTCTCTATCTATGGTTTTCCAGCTTGTATTCATTCTGACAGAGGGGCTAATTTTGAGAGTTCTCTCATTGCTGAATTGCTTCAGATGGCAGGAGTCAGAAACAGTCACACCACCCCATATCATCCTATGGGGAATGGTCAGGCAGAACGTTTGAATCGCACATTGGGTAGTATGATTCGAGCTTTACCTCCTCGAGCCAAGGCCAAATGGCCTCAAATGCTTAATACATTGACGTTTGCCTACAATTGTACGGTGCATGAAACTACTGGCTTCCCGCCCTTCTTTTTGATGTTTGGCCGTACTCCACGATTGCCTGTTGACGTGATGTTTAAAAGTGTTCTTTTGGATGGAAACACAGTGGATGTTGACAAGTATGTCCAGTCACTAGGGGAGGATCTCAGAGAAGCCCTGGCACTTGCGCAGAAACACACTGAAAAGCAACAGTCCAGGCAAGCTGAAGTGTATAACAGACAGGTAAAGGGGCATTCTGTGGAGAACGGAGACTGGGTTTTAGTGGCTAATAAGGGGGAACGAGGCAAAAAGAAACTGGCTGATCGTTGGGAGAGTACCGTCTACATCGTGGTAAATAAAAACAGTGACCTAAACACCTATGTGATTCGTCATCCTGTCACAGGGAGGACTAAGACAGTTCATAGAAACCTGATACTGCCTGTCAATTTTCTTCCTTTGCCACTGTGGGATGGATCTGAGAGTCAAGCATCTTTCGCTAGCACAGTTTCAAGCCAGGAGAGGAGGGAGAATGTGGGACAGGATGAGTGGACGGATGACAAAACTGCTAATTGGATTGCTGAACTCCCTGAGACTGGGATGGTGGAAGAGAGTGTGACTGTGACAGGTAGATCACAAGCAGTTGACGAGAACGTGGGAATAGTTCAGGATCCTGGGATCATGGGTGAGGCATCTGCCAGTTGGGATAATGCGAGTGTGTTGGCCGGGTCTAATGTGGATGTTGGATTGGACAGTTTGCATTCTGTTGCAGTGTATCAGGATGGTAACCAGCCTTCAGACACAATCACTGTGGATTTACCCACCGGTAACGTGACAGGATCAGAGAAAGAGGCCTTTAGTGGTTCACACGTGTCAATATCCAGGTCCGAGGTAACTGTTACAGATGTGTCATCGAGTCGGCGTCCCGGTGATCAAGGTGAAGGGATACGTACTAGGCTGGGTAGATGGGTCAGGCCAGTTAACAGATTAATCCAGACCATGGCTACACAAAGGGCTAGGGTTTTAGCATAGTTTCCATGGGGGGTGTGTGTTTCGTTTCTTTTGCGCCCCTCACCCATTTTTTTGTTTTGTTCTTTTTATCTTCTGTATTTTCCTTTTTTTTTTGAGTATATTTTGTTTCATGGTCATGTTTGAATTCAGGTTGTCTACTGTATTGGACATCATTTAGTGATTATTGGTGTATTACATGGGATAAATATGTATATGGCATGTTTGTCTATGATGATGTGGGGGCTTAGCTACCCCTCACCTCCTCTAACCTTTAAATGGGTAGCTTTATGGCTGATCATTTTCCTCTTTTGTGTGGTTTACAATGAAGGGAATGCACTTTGTCACGGGATAAACTAAGTGTGGTGATATGACCTAGAATTTTTTTTTAATGCGTTTAAATGGCATTCATATTCTGTTGTAAAACAGTGGGGGTGAATGTGGCATGTTGATGTTGTTACCCCAGAATATGAAAATGTATTTTATTTTGATAATGAATGTTTAAGGGCGTCAGGAGCTTTTATTTTGAAAAAGATGTGTATAAGAGACAGATCTCAGCCTGTAGGTGGTGCTGTGCTGTGTGAGCAAATGGATTAGTTTATATTTTAATCATATTTTTATTAAGACCATGTGATGGTACAACTTACTTAAACTTCTGTTATTACTCATTTAAGTGCTACAAAGTGCAGGGGTCTCAAACCTATGGTTCCCGGTCCTCGTGTTGCTCCATTGTCTCTTTCCCTCCATTTTTATATTTGATGTTAGTGAATGGAAAACATTAAAAGGACTGAAAAAGATGTTTATATCTATTTAGCACACAGTACGGGACATGCAGTGCAGTGAGACGTTATGATGTGTTTGTGGTCAAAAACACATCTCTGCAACATCTGTGGGTTTTATTCTCAGCCTGGAGACCTTGTTTGCAAATTGAAGTCATTAGTTTCTCTCTGCTCTGATCAGATTTGCTCAGCAGATGTGTCCTGTCTCCGTCTGGGACGATGAGTTGTGTTGATGCGGGAATGAAATACGAGACTTTCTGTGTGTCCTGTCTCTTATACACATCTATTCTGTCTTTTCTATTCTTTTCTATGTTCATGCAGGCAGAATAAAAACTTTTGAAAGTCCACAAGGTTCTTCTGTTGTCATCACAAGCATAACAGACACAACGCAAGATAGACCCCGCTACAAATTGGTGCCGTGACCCTTCGATTGGTTAGCTGAGGCCAACCACCACCGTTGCTGGATGACATCAGACTGTTCTGCCTGTGTCGTGGGACACTCTTAACAGTGAATCCTTTGGACAATAATTAACTCAGAGTTCCATCATTGTTTCAGGTTTTGGATATATTACAGGTGTTATTTATTATTTCTTTAATGTGTGGCGTTAACAGTTAACTTTTCGATGGCTAATTCTCATGTGAATGTATTTTCCACACCGACAGTTGGGGACTTGTCTATGGGGAGAGGGAGGGGTGTTTTGAGAAGGGCACTAGTCATGCAGTCCACTCCGGAGAGTCCAGGGGTGCTGAGTCCGGACTTTCCTGTGGTTGGGAGGGGTAGAATAATTAGCTCTTCTGATTGTGATGTTCCACCTTTGAATTTAACCTCAGGCATGACTCCAGTTACCACTCCAATTGGTAACATGGCTAGGAACAGTGATGGAGTGTCTCCCAGTCAGCTGGTGGATCTGATAAAATCCATCGGGACAGAGATAGGTGAGTCAATCAGGGTAACGTTAATGCAGAATGCAGTTCCAGGGCTCTCGCCCATTGCAGACTCAGATCAATCCAAGACCGTTTCTCAGTCTTATCAGGGAGGTACTGCTGTTATTGATGCATCAAAAATGAACCTTGTGCTACGCTCAGATGCTAATGCTCCACCTTATTTCAGAGGGGATAATTCAGACAAATGTTCTGTTTTTGAGTGGGAGGGGCTTATGAGGAACTATCTCAAGAAGAAAGCATATACTTACACTGAGCAAGTTGAAGAGGTTATGACTAGATTAATGGGGAGGGCGAGGGATGTCACAAGGGTTTGGATGCGTAGCAACACAAATATTACTGATGCGTCAGTAATATTTGGCATTCTAAGACAGCATTTTGGAGACACTGTTTACTCAGATCTGCCATTAGCCGATTTTTATGCCAATACACCCTATGTGAATGAAGGTCCTCTTGACTACTGGATCCGACTCAACAAGGCTGCAGAGGTAGCCGAACAGTGTCTGGTCAGCAAATGTGAACCTATGACTGATTTGAGCTCACACCTGGTACTCATGTTCATATGTCACTGCCCTGATAGAGAGTTGGCGATGGTGTTCAAGAGTAAACCTTCTCGTGAGTGGACAGCACGGGAAGTACAGGATCATTTGGACGAGTATTTGAGAGAGCAAATGGTTGGGCGCGGACGGGTAAAACAGAACACAGTAACTGTAGAACTGTCAAAAGAGAAAGTGGTTGCTACAGAGCAGAACGTACCTTCTAGTGTTGGATATGTCCCAGAGCCGGAGTGTTTGCCTTCAATTTCAGACCGCAACACAGTAGACAGAGTGTTGAGCTTGTTTGAGAGGACCCTTATCAGCAATACCCAATCAGTGGACATCAGACCTAATAAACACTTATTTAAACGTACACGTGAATGTCAGGTTTGTACGAGTTCACAACATGACACTAGATCGCACTGCAGGATGCACAAGCTTTGTTTTCGATGTTTCTCTCCAGAGCACATTAGTATTAACTGCAATCAGAATCAGGCAACTCAGCATCAGTCAATTGGACGGGGACAGCCTGCCTCACCTCAGGGAAACTAGAGGGCCCTCATTCAGAGGAGGATAGTGTGGGCCTGTGTGGGATTTCCTCCTGTTATGATGATGATGATATTCAGTCTGTGTATACATTAGCGTGTGAGGCAGCGGCCAAAGATAAAACTGTTATTTTTCAAAATGTGACTAGAGCCCCTGAAAGTGACAGTCTGTTTTTCACAACAGTGTTGGTGGGGGACAAGTTTGAGCTACGGGGGATGTTGGACAGTGGGTCCATGGCTACTTCTGTGCGCGCAGATATGATCCCTCAGCTTCGGGCGGTTGGGGTAATCAATGGAGATTTGATATCCCCCACCGATGTTGTCCTTGTGGGGTGTGGTGGGAAACCGACTTTCCCAGTGGGACTATGTGAGATGAAACTCAAACTGTTTGGCTTCGACTATGTTGTACCAGTACTGATAGTAAAGGGCCAGGTGGACGAGCTTATTATAGGCACAAACGTGATGAAACCGCTCATTAAACAGTTTAAGTC
>JAFBJS010006198.1:0-75903 GCA_016785265.1 Paraplagusia blochii
TCTCTGTGTCTCCTCCCCCATCAGTGAGTCCTCGACAGCTGTCTTGTTGACCGATTTTCCTCATCATCTTTAACTTCAGATTTTCTGTGCTACACATTTGTCAAAATGGATCACCATCAATCCCTTTTCACCCACCTATCTGCACCAGATATGAAGGACACCTTTCTCTACAAGTGGCGCCCAAACTGTAGCAACCCTTCCTGACGCTTCCTCCAGGTGGTCAGTCCACTGGAGGCCAACTTAGCGAACTAGGGTTTGAACCCATCAAGGCGGAGATTCCTGGAGTTGCACACAAGTGTAAGTGAAATAACCACAGTGACCATGCAAAAATGTGACTATTCTAACTAAAGTGGTTTGGATTGGGATAGGTTTTATTACAGATCACAGGGAGTTTACCAGGTTGTTGACACAACAATATTTATTTGAGCAACTTTTAAAGAAAGATTTCCTACTTATTACAAACCAGGGAAACTTTTGTCTGTATTAAAACCTCATGTACATATTCACACTTTTGCCCTGAGTCAGAGGTTCAATGCTTTTCAAAAAAAAATCTCACCTCTGGGTTGCTGCATCGTCAATATACACCAAGGCCCAATAGATGGCGCTGTGGATTTAAGGCCAGAACCTGGGTTTAGATTAGAAGAACACCTCCACACTGTTGTCAGAAGCCAACCCCACAAAGAAACACACAAGGAAAAACCACCACCACCAGTTGGATTTGTTTTCCAGCGCTCTCCTCGTTGGAGTTCTTTCTTTATTAGATACATATAGTTTGAGAAACACCAAGACATCAGATGTGCAAAGCCACCAGGCGGCAGCACATAGACCTCAAGGTCCAGAATGAAGCAGCCATCACTCGACAGAGGCAGGACAAGTATTTTACTAGGGTCTTCAAGAAGACAATCCGTATGCAATCTTCTAAATAGTGTCTCTACTGCCATCTATTGGTTTGCCGGGTTAGTATTTCTTTCAGAATGGACAAAGAACTAAACACTGTCGGAAGAAAAAGAAAAAAAAAAAAAACCCAAACAAACAGCACATGGACACAGACATGAAGTTCTGGTAGTGTAGCCTGAGGTACGACACCACCAGGGAGAACCTGCACTCTGCACCCACTCCCCATCTAAAGGTGGCCGCGTTGGGGCCGGCAATTTGATCTTGGTCACAGGACCTGAGAACATGACTGTAGAAGACAGGAACCATGACGGGACACTTTCATGAGGAGAACATGGCTAGATTTTATTAAAGGCTCATTCCAGCAGAAACAACACATCCTCCACCAATCAGAAGTTGTCCGGCCCAAGACATCGGATCAATTCAAATTTTTGGACGTTTCATCCTTGCGTTGTCGTTCAAAAACGCGATCACGAAAACCTTCAAGCTTCACTGTGGAGCAGAGTGCTGGACTGGGCGACTGAAGTGAGACCAGAGACTACAAGAAGAACCGATTGTCCCATCAGTCACTCATCAGTCCAAGTTCCTCCTTTAAAAACTGGTGAAAAGCGCAGATAGAAGCAGAAAACACAACAAGTGAAGCTGCTGAAAGAAGAAGGCTCTGAACAGGAGACAGTGTTGACATAACCAGAGGACAGAGTAAGTGGAGGACACAGCAGAAGAAGAAGAAACTGAAAAAGAAGAAGACAGAGGACAAGGACGACCAACAGAAACACAATCAGAGGTTTTGTCTTGAATCTAACGCTGCTAACACAGCAGACCCGCCCCCCAAAATCCCACTCTTTCCTTCCTTCCTTCCTTCCTTCCTTCCACACCTGTGTCGGGGACACTGACCTGGGGTCAGCAGTAAGTCTGTTGGTTGTCACCTCCTGATCAGCCAATCACAGCTTTGTGTTGCCTCCTCCTGCTCCTTAAAGTAAAGAATTAGATAAAGGCTCTGGAATTTATTCCCCCAGTACATCACATGACATCCCCTTTAACCTCACCCAACGCTGTCCTTGCTTTATCACAGCGCCACCTGCTGCCACCCGTGGACTAGAAACCCTAAAAGCTGGCGCTTCCACAAGCCCTTGTGGTTACAGACAAAGGTCAAAAGAAGACGTGGTGGGGGTGGCACTGTTCCTTAAAGTTTACGAGAGAAACCCGTACACGCCATAGTTGAAGAAGTCCTACACCCTCTGGTCCTCCAGGGGGCGTCAGTGCTCCACGGTTGGTCTGGAGAGTCACTCCTGCACCTCTCGTTACCACTTGCTTCCTCAGTTGGAGCAAGTCTCCCTCAAACTTCTGGTTGGATTTTTTTCCCTCCATCCGTATTTCCAGGTGGTGCTGGTTTTTGGATTTCAGACACGAAGCCTCGCCTCTGGTCACGGTTCAGTGAGGAGGGTTCATGGTGCCGTGACCTCGCTGCTGCTTCTGTTTCTGCTGCAGGAGGAGCTGCTCCAGGGCCGAGGGACCGGGCTGCATCATGGAGCTGGACCAGATGGACTGTCAGACAGAGATCACATGTGTGTCAAACTCATGGCCTGGGGGCCAAATAGGGCCCGCCAAGTCATTATGTATTGATAATCAACTGCAGCAACATCTACGCACTCTTCCATGTACCAGCGGCCCTTGGAGAGGGTCAAAGACCAGTGACGTTAGATCGGATCACACATGGTATCGCAGGAAGCAAAATGTCACATGAACTGGGACAATGTGTGTAACTCTGCGTTTTCACAGTTGTCAAGATACCTTCAGGCTGTCGAGCAGAACGGTGGAGGATGCTTCCTCCATCGGTAACTCCTGATTGGTCCAGGTGCTCCCACCGGGTCCTGTCGGGTGCCAGCTGGTCTCTGAGGCTGCCGTACAGGTCGCAGAAGGCAGGAAGTCCAGACCAAAGCCACTAACTGTACCTGAACACAACCAGGTGACCACAAGGTGAAGGTCAGTGACACGTCTGTCCTCTGCAAAGCTGCCAGGTGATGTGGAACATGATTCCCTGGAGTTGGCAGAACACTAGAACCTAACATAGAACGTCCCCATATATGTGGACATGACCTGGGCCTCTGAGGATCTTAAAACCCCACCCAGACCCCCCTCTCACTGGTCTTGTCGGGCTTCCAGCGGTCTATGACTCGGCGGTCACGGCTGTCCGGAGTTCCAATGGGTCCAAAGTTGGAGAAGGGCACTGTCCCATGGTTGTGGGTTGGAGGGGAGGACGGCAGGCTGCTGGGGTTGGAGGAGTGAGGTGATTGGCTGGCTGGTGTGGAGTGATCTGCAAATGAGAACGCAGCCTTGATCTCTGTTGATGGTTTAAACAGGGAAGCTCTTAGTGTGTGTGTGTGTGTGAGCGTGCGCACTCACCGGAGCTGGCTGGGAGGGAGGGGGACCAAGGGTTCCCTTCAAACAGTGAGTAGAGTGACGGCTCCTGGTGCATCATGGGAGTGTCAGGCTTAGAACCTGGCGGCAGGTTTTTGCCGTAGGCCTGGCTGAAGATGCTGTTCTGGTTGAACTCCTGTGAACACAGCAGCTCTGGGTGACACAAGGCCCTCAAACCCCTGCCCTCTGGTGGTCAAACACTGCAGAACTCTTTTCCCTCTAATTCAGGGGCGTCAAACTGGTTCCTCAAGGTCAAGCTGTGGCTGCAGGTTTTTGTTCCAACCTCTCCAGAGCCAACTCGTTGGCCAATCAGCTGCCTGGAGATGATGATGAGTTGATTGAAAATTCAAGTCAGGTGTTCTGCTGGTTGGTTGGAACAAAAACCTGCAGCAACACCGGCCCTTTGTGGATCCGGTCTGACCCCCCCCCAGACCACTGACTGAACTCCCATGATGCATTGAGCACATAACAACTAATAACACTGGGGTTAGTCTGACCTGCACAGGGTATCCAGACATTGGCAGAAGAGAAGACGGCTGGCCCACGACCTCAGGTCCATTGTCCATCCCGGTCTGGGTGGACAACTGCAAAGACAAATACAGACAGGCAGGGTGAGAACAGGAAGATGCCCAACCTTTCACAATAAAGGAATAAATGAACAGGCTGGAGATGGAGGAGAAGTTAGCAGCTGTTGAAGGAGGAGCTACATACAAATATGTTTGGTCCAGGAGCAGAACTAAGAGGGGCAGCCAAGGCCTGGAAGAAATCAGGAGGCTTAGAAAAGACAAGCTCCTCCTCCTCCTCAAAGTCTGCTAGAGATTTTAACAGGTCAGGAGGAAGTAGAGGTGAGCTCTTGTTGTCCTAGTGAGAAAGGAAGAATAGGAGAGGAGGAGGAGGAGGAGGAGGAGGAGGAGAAGAGAAAAAGAGAAGCAACCTGTTAAGACCAAGGTGGAGAAAAGGAAAGGCCTGGAGAAAACCGCAGAGACCTGGACATGGTTCGAGGACAAGCACCGGGATCAGGACCAACAATATTCACTACCAGGTCACTATCAGGTCCTGGAAGGTGGATCTAAAACTGCTGTGTACATGAACTTGTCTAAGAACTGCTCCACACGGACATTCATCCGTGTGACAAACGCTGCATCTCCTCACCTCAAAGGGTTGGCTGCGGGATCCAGGAGAGGCATCCTGCTCTGGGCAGATACCACCAGGTGGCGCCCTCTTTCCTCTGTCAGCCATCCTGTAGGGTGGTTCCCAGTAGAAGTCCTCCATCTTCACCTCTCCGTACTGGACCTTCTTGTCTGTGGAGGAGAGCTGTGGGGGAGGGTGGGGGTCGAACAGCTTCAGAGGATCCTGGCTAGACATGTAGAAGGCCTTCTGCTGCTGCGGGGGCAGCGCCCCCTGTGGCTGCTGCTGCTGCTGCTGCTGTTGTTGTTTGATGGCCATGTGCAGCGGGTTGTTGTTCTGCAGGGCAGCCTGAGCCTGGGTCCAGTCCAGGGGCAGGAACTGAGGGCAGAGAGGCAGACGGTCAGAGACGGTACAACGGAGAGATTTGTGTGGCTCCGTTGAAGTTCTCTGACCTGCTGCAGACCCTGGAGATGAGGTGGACTCTTCCCCATTGCCACCTGCTGCACAGGTTTGGTTGGAGACTGCAGCTGCACCGCCTGCTGCAGTGCCTGCTGAGTGGGCGGCTGGCCCTGGGAAGGACTTTGGCAGGAGGGAGCCGTCGAACCCGAGCTCTGACCTGGGCCAGGCACCGGACCTGGACCCGAGGGTCTTTGCTGGCTATAAGGAATGTGGGACTGCTTTCCAGCTTGGACCTGGGTGGCGGCCTGGGTGTGGACCGGTTGGAGGAACGGTCCAGAGACAGACACTCCAGTGGAGAAGGTGAAGCCGGGATTGACCTGGAGCCCTGGGAATGCCACTGGAGGAGGAATCACGTAGGCTGAGGGAGGGAAGCCTGCAGAGAGACACACAACCAACCAGAAGACACGTCTGAAAAGTGTGTGCGTGCTGATGTGGCCTGTATGTGTGTGTGTGTGTGTGTGTGTGTGTGTGGAGACCTGGTCTGGTGGGCAGGGGTGGGAAGGCTCCTGGATGGTGGATGGGGATGAACTGTGAGGAGCAGCTGCTCTGAGGAGGAGTCACTGACGTCTTCTTGCTCTCCGACCCTGGAATCTTCTTCAGCTCAGTTTGTCCTTTAACCTAAGGCACAGGAAAGGATGACCCCTGCTGGTCAGCTACCACCTCTGCACCCCCCAACCCCCGAGTGCTCCACTCCACCTGTTTTCCTGCATCGCTGCTCTTCTCCTGGGTGCTCTTCTTAGAGTCGCTCTTCCGCTTCCCATCCCTCTTTGGTTCTCCTTTTCCCGACGCCGCAGAACCTTTGGTGAAGTCCCGGCGCTCTTTACCGCCATCTCTCTGCTGGAGACCGCGAGTGGGCTCTTGGGGTTTGATGTTCTCTTTGAAGGTGACCACTGGTCTCTCGCTGCCTTCGGGCCACGAGCTGGTCGTCCTTCCAGCTGACAGGACTGACTTCAGGCCAGGGACACCACCGTCATTGGGCGACTGATCACCGTTGGACGACTCCTGCAGCACCGGCGCCTCCTTCTCCTGCAGATCCTCAATGGGCTGCTCTGGAATGTGGGTGATGAAGAGGAGGAGGCCATCCTGGCTGACGGAACACTGGATCAGACTGCAGACAGGGGAGAGTCCAAGATCAGAACTTTGCAGATCATCTCAGGAGAAGAATTAGTGGCACACGTGAAAAGGTCAGGTCTGGGAGAAGACGGGGCCCATCTCCTACTTCTCTCTCTTCACTGAAGAACAAGGGCTTGGACTAAAACACTGGAGCTTCAGATACCACGGGTGACTGTGTGTACAGGACCAACGCAGAAGAAAATGACCAGGACAGTTTGACTCACTCAGGCTGGTTGTCAGCGACCCATCGGCCCAGACTGATCAGTCTCTGCTGACGGGCCACGAGCAGCAGCTCAGCTCTGTCTGTCAGGAGACCCTGGTGTCCTCTAGTGAAGTCCAGGGACCTGGAGGAGGAGGAGGAGGACGTGGTCAGAGCACTGACACACACTGGCAAACACAGACACAGTGGGTCAGTACCTCAGAGCAGGCCTCAGAGCTAGAAAACCCTGGAGTTCAAACTCCTCAGGCAGAGGTGTGACTGGAGAGAAAAGACGGAGCAGTTAGAGGGCAGCTCAGCTGTGTCCACCACCACCACCATCATCATCATCATCATCCAATCACAGCACAGTCACAAGGCCAGGGCCGGGGTGACAGCTGGGAGAGTCCACGACACCTTCAGGAGTGTAACGACTGAAGGGTCCCAGTCCCTGTCCGTCAAAGTGACCCACCTGAGGAGGTGGACGACACGTCTTCGTCCCGAGGCTGGAAACTGTTGAGGATGGAGACGAGCCAAGGCCAAACGCTGAAAGACAGGTAGAGCGGGAGCAAAGATGTGACACTGACAACCACTGTTGACCATGACCATGAACTCATCTGGGCAGGAGGTGGAAACCTTTGTCCCAACGTCCTCTTGTCTCAAAAGTAACAACATAGGATTTTACTGTAGTTATTTGCAATACACTGCCCAGAGAGTGTGCTGCTGCCAGAGACACAGGAAGATTTTAACAATGTTTTACCTATGGTACTGCATGTCCATGTCAGCAAAATGTATAATATCGCAACAAATCAGTATCGGTTTTCCGACTGCTATTCTAAAACTGATGCCGCGAAGCCGAGGACTTGCTCATGGGGTCCTGACACCTGAACCGGCGCAAGATAAATGATGTCATCGAACCGCATCTGAAGGCACAACAACAATGATCGATGCTACACTGAATGTCTGGGGTCTGACATTCAATTGTTAATTGGGTGGGGGACGTTTAGAGCCTTTCTCTGTGGGGCTTCAAAAGTGGTTGCCAGTCCAGAATAGACAAACTATGGACCAGGACAAACAAGGGTCTCACTCACTGCTGTCTCTGCTCCACAGCAGCTTCATGGAAGACACTGGGCCTCAGTCGCAGCCAGTCCAAGGACACCTTGATAGCCGGCAGAGGACACTCCCCTCGGACGTCCTCGTTCTTGTTGCTGTCCTGCAGGATGCGGCTGCACATGACACCTAGGAAGGACACTGAGAACGCAGCAGCAGGACACGTCACAGCGCTGGCACACACTCCCGACGACGTTAGGACCAGGTGTGTGTATCTTACCAAAGAGTCCGAGCAGCTGGAACCAGCTGACCTGCTGGTCGCTGCTGTAGCTGCACTCGGTGCTGGTGTCCACAGCCAGGTCTCTGAGGTGGTGCAGCTCAAAAAGGTTGATGACAGTGATGTGGACAAGCTGCTGGGAGCTGAAAGCCTTCTGCAGGATCAACCTCTGCACAGTCGAAGAAGGGCTTTGTGAGTAGGTGGGGGCAGGGCGGGTAGAGTTGGGGTTGATCCTGTTGATGGGGGCTGATGGAGACTCACCTGAAACTGCTCCTCCAGTTTCTCCCTCAAAGACTCCAGTTTGTCCAGACTTTTGCTCAAGTAGACATGACCGTGGAACTTGATGAAGGCCTTGATGAAGTCAGAAACGCTCCACCTGGTCTTCACCTCCTCACGACTGCAGGAACAGAGAGAATAGTCAGAGAAGTCAAGAGTACGGCCACAGAGAGCTCAGGTCCACGTCTCACCTCTCCAAGGCCTTGGACAGCGCCTTCTGCAGGTTGGTAGAGGCGGCAGGGAAAGGGAACTTGACGGCGATGCTGCGACAGTAGTAGAAGACGGTGGTGAGGTGGTCTCCTTTGGAGGAGGCCAGGATGGCCAACTGGTTGTAGGGCTGACCTGTAGACCACCGACATGAGAGGCTAAGGATGGATCAGATCACGGACACACACACACACACACGGACGCACGCACACGGACACACACACCCACACACGCGCACACACCATTGGAGGGAACGAGCTGAGCTGCGTGGCGGTAATAGGATTCAGCCTGACTGGTCTGGTTACGATACCGGGCTGAAATGGAGACAGAGAGTAAAGGTGAGCAGAGCAGTGATGTCATCAGAGGAGGCCCAGTCAGCGGTCCTCACCGATGTCGCCAAGGTGGACCAGGCAGTGCTGGCAGATGTATGAGCAGGAGCTGGGCTGAGGCGTGACAATGGCGCCGCTGCCCTGCGTGTTGCCGATGATGCCCAGCTGGGACGACCTGACACGACACGGCAGGTCCACGTTGAAGACGGTACAGAGTTCCTGCAGCAGCTGAGACAGACAAATACAGGTTTGTCTGATGAGGACCTCTGGGCCTGTCTGCATGTCACCAGAGAACAATCTTAAACCCTTTAGACTAGTCCAGGGGCAGGGGACGTTTGGCTCAAAGATTCAAAGTTAAATATGACAGAGACCAGACAGACACCACAGAGTTCATGGGCCGTCTGACCCCAGAGCCTTTCTCTCCTGTTCAAGAGTTGCTGCAGGACTGTTAGGTCGTCCCTGATCCCATTCCTCTGACATTTGACATTGAACCGTGGTTCGGTGCCGTCTCTCGTGTCATGGAGGAGGAAAGGAATGGGAATCGTTATCGATGTGGAGATGCTGAAATGTTTATTTGACCTTTACAGAGGTCAGTTAACCTTTCCACTGAGGCTGTCTCTATCTGTGTGTCTTTTTATTCGCCTATTGTTGTGAGCACTGAATGGAATGTTAATGATGGTTAATGGCCAGTTATTCTGTTCAACAATGGACATTGTGCTTAAAAAAAAAAAAAAAAAAAAAAAAAGATCACGAGTACCGTACGATTCAACAGGAATATAGATGGAAGTCTTTTGTGGAGAGATCAGGTGTGTACTTACACACACAAAAAAAAAAATCTGCAATGATAACATTTTATCAATTAAGTATAAACCGATACGTGGACTCGACACATTCGCATCAAACATCCAGCAAACACTGCAGCGTGTGAGTCTTGACCAGGTTTAACAGATGGAAGTCTGCATGAAACCAAGAACCTCACTGGCATCAGCAAAACCATGCATCATCAGAAGAAGGAGGAGGAGGAGGAGGACGAGGACGAGGAGGAGGAGGATACTCATTCAGTCCCTTAGTTCTCTTCCTGACCCTGTCCATCCTTGTCTCTACTAAAGAGAATTAATTACAGACGTGTAACTATTGGAAATAAAGTATTATGATACTCTTCTTTTTTCATTTAGTTGTATTTACCATATATATATATATATATACATATATATATATATATATACAAACGCCTCTCGGATTATTTTAAAATTCATGTTTTTTGCCTCTCTAAGTCAAAAAGGTTCCTGACCGCTGGACTAGTCCATCAATACATGAATGGTGGGCAGACTAGATGGAGGACGCTGGAGTAGGTCAACAGTGCTGGACTCCTACCTGGGTGTAGAAGCCACTGGCAGCCTCCAGGAACAGGGACAGGTTGGCCTGGACCTCACTGCGATTGGGGTTGGCCCGGTTTTTGGACTGGCTCTGCAGTGTGGTGATCTGGTTTTTGAAAGCGTGGTTCCATCTGCGGGAGAGCAAAGGGTGAGAGGGTGAGATGGAATGGACGCTGGGACACACTGGACTGAGAGGGAGAGCTGGAGGAGCAGCTTACAGGTCCTGTTCCACCTTCTTGTCCAGAGCATACTCCAGGTCGGTCACCAGCATCTTCTGGTAGACGTCCTGCAGCGCCTGTCGAGATGTCCACACCTCGGCCATGCCGAGCTGTGAGTCTGTGGGACAAAAGGGACGGTAAGGGTCAGGGGGAGCACAGAGACAGGTGCGTGCACCACCGTGATCTGACGTCACCCTTACCTATCATGTCTGCCTTCAGGGCTTCTGCCTGTCTGCTGACAAACAGAGGAGGAGTGAGACACCATACGAACGTGTTTATTTACGCATTTTACTGAGACAGGCCGACGTGAAAACTCGAAGAACAAAACGCACCAAAACATCACGCTGCCGATAGCATTGCTGCTCGTGCTAACAACAGTTAGCAGTTTGTAGAGAACAGACGGTCTGAGAACATAAACACCACAGACACTCACAGACAGAGCCAGACACACGGTACTAAAGGCCGAGGCAGGTGAGGTGAGGAGACAAGAGCGCGCGGCTGCGCACGGCCGTTTGTTGTTAACCTGCTAGCTGTAGCCGCTAAAGTTGCCCCAGTGAGGGTGAAACGGAAGAATGGGTGAAAACAAAGGTTCGTACCTGAAGAGTTGAGCACAAAGGTTCATTCTGTTCACTGCTAAAGACGACGAACAACACAAGGGACGACGGTTATTGGAGCTGGAGCTAAAGCTACAACCAAAGCTGCGGCCGCCATCTTCTCCCCGTCTTACACGCTGCGCGCGACCATTTGCGCGCGACCATCCGGACCAGCGTTGACCGTAGAGATCACAGGTCTGGACGTTTCCGCCTCACGTGACCACCGGGCTCTGACGTAACACAGTATCTTCGGAGAAGCGGCCGAAAATATGTGGACGGAAAAACCACAATGGAATTAAACGAGGGAAACGTCACGGAAAACAAATACAGTGAGGAAAGAGTTCACACTGGAGGGTGAGGGAGTCAGGGAACCCTGCTGGTCGGGGGACTAAACGACAAGGGCCGGGTTTTACGTCCAGTCTCGGATGTTGACGCCGCACAGACCGGAAGTTGAATTAAGGCGTCTTTTTGAAGACAATCGTGAGTTTCTGAACGATTTTATTCACAACAGCCGTACATAACACGTGATAATAACAAGCGTCCTCACGTGACCACGGACGGATGTAATAAGAAAATCCTGTTTTTTTAAACGAAAATATTACATTAGCAAAGTTCAAAGAGTTTCGTTAGGTAACTGGACATTCAGTTTTTTGGTAAACGTTCCTTCTCTCATCCAAGAGGCTCCTTCAGTTCTAACCGTTAGTGGGGAGGAAGGGCTGTTTCAGGACCTGGGTTCACCTGTCAAGTGTGCTACCAGTCGTTGGGTAAGTACTGATGGGTCGTTACCGTCATTGTTGGAGTGGTTTTGGTCTCACAGCTCGTTCATGTGCGAAACAGGTTGTTTTGAGTATTGTTCCCAAAAGGGCCTTGTAGGTGGGTGAGAGGTCATGTCTGACCAGGTTGATGCTGCTGATGATGGGTCTGAGTGGAGCTCCATCTTTATGAGTGAAGGAGCCTCTTGGATGAGAGGTCAAACGTTTTCCAAAAAACTGAATGTCCAGTTGCCGAACGAAACTCTTTAACCATGATCTGGATGGTTGAGAAGCTTCATCGTCAACATTAGCAAACAATGAATTGTTCAAATAGATTTATTTTACCAGTAATAAAACCCAACCGACCTGTAGGGGGCAACGTCTTCACATCAACCCCTTCCTGACAGGAGCCAATCAGAGGCCGCGCCGAGGAACCAGTTTGATTGTGTTTATTTGGTCGGTAAAAAAAAAATCCCAGGAAGAAGTCGTGACAGTCATAGGATTTCTACATCACTTTTATTTGCGTTAACAAAAGAAAACGTTAAGATGGGCGCTGAGGACAAACTGATTCCAGATCGAAATGATCACTGGATTTATCACAACATATGCAGTTCATACCATCACATGGATACAGCTGCTGCTGAAAAATAAATGTTCTTTGTATTTTTTTTTTTTTTCATTTTCAAAAAAATAATTTTAATGATTTGAACGTTAATAAAAATATAAACTTTCCTTAAGTTACAAAATATTTTTTCTGGAGAAAAGTTAAGTTTTTTATCTTTAATTATGGGATTTTTTTTTGTTTGTGGAAAATATTTAACAATTGAAAAAAAAAAAGAGGACGCAGACGCATACACCCAAATAAGACCCAAATATAGAAAAAATAAGATGGCTTGATGAAGAAGAGACACTGAGGCAAAGGGGCTGATGGGAAACCATGTGACACGCTGTTAAGTCAAACATGCTACATTTTTGCTTCAAAGTCTGTGTCAAAGAAACAATGTGAACAGACTCCTCCACTTCCTGTTCCACTCCCTTGAGGGTGGAGAAGGGAAGGAGGAGAAGAACAGGAAAAAGGAGGAAAATAAGGAGACAGAGGAGCAGGAGGAGTGCAGCTGGGACTCAGAGTTTCTCCTTGGACGGGATCCAGATGACTGGTCCAGACTGGTCCTCGATGACCTGCTTCACTTGGTCATAGATGTTCTCCAGAGAGTCTCCCAGGACGATAGCTGCTCACGCACGCACGCACACACACACACACACCAACACAGAATCACCAGACAGTAACAGAGTGGTACTCCTCCCCCACCTCCCTCCAACCTTCTCCCACCTGTGAAGTGCTCTGTGAACTCCTGCTCCAGCTTCAGGGCTCTGTCGTAGGTCTTCCTGCTCTGTTCCTCCGTCAGCCGTTTGTTCATCTCCCTACAAACTCAAACACATCAGAAAAGCAGGAAAAAGAACGTGGCAGGAACACTCCACCCTCCAGACCTTACATGATGTTCTCCACAGACTTGGGTTTAATGAAGACAGCAATTGGATGAAGCTGTGCCACCTGCAGGCGCTTTATGGCATTTCCTGACACGTCCAAGATGCAGTGTTTCCCCTGTAAAAAAGAACAGGCCACGTGACTGAGGTGAGGACGTGTATACCTGTCTGCCCACAGAGGGCAGCAAAGAAGCAAAATCTCCACAGACGTGTACCTTGTCAGCCACCTGGCGCACCGACTGAACGCTGGTGCCGTACAGGTGGTTGTTGTACTGGCCGGCCTCGATGAAGCGGTGCTCCTGGATGTCCTTCTCCATCTGCTCCCTGGACACCACAAAGTGGTAATCCCGACCATCCACCTCGTACTCTCGCTTGGGCCGAGTTGTATCTGGGAAGCGGTCAAAAGTTAAAACCAGGTCAGGTGGCCAATGGTCCATGTCTCATTTTGCTGGTCTGAGGTACTCACGTGGAACACAGGAACCAAACTTGTCGGGGAACTCCGAGATAAGGTCATCGTTGACCCGGTCCTTCATTGGCCCAAGGACAATGACGGGGCGAGAGTAGGTGACTGTCAGAGAAGGAGGAAAATGCTCAGAACCTCTGGACCTAGTCCTGGACCTGGTCCTGTATGTCTGAAGATTATCATTCATCCAAGTCATTATATGCAAATGGAGTTGTTGAAAAGACCTTCCACTCCTTCACTGTGGAACTCCAAGCCCCTACAGGTTATAACTGATGGGACAGTGAATGGTCGGGTGGAGTCTGCTCTAGACTTGACCTGGTCCTGGTTCAGAATCAGTATTTCACGGAGGTTCTTACCTTCCTGCTGAACGACTGGTTCATACGATAAGACATACTCCTCCTGTCCACCTGCAGAGAGACAGTCAGGTCACATGACCAAACACAGGAGAGAGAAGACATAATCAGCATCATCAGTGAATATCGATCATTAACGATCACTGAATGGTGACGTTAACATTGTCAGAAGGTGCCAGCAAATGAGAGGATGCCCAGTGATCTCCACCCTGATCCAAACAGCCAATCAACAGCAGCAGAGATCAGCTGATATCACACAGCATCATGTCAGACACTTAAGCCAGGGGGCGATCATGAGCATGGAGGCTTAACAAGATGTGTGGTGTTTCACTTTGGACAGCAGGGGGCCTAACGATACTTCAGTGAAACTTTAACTAGAAAGAAAATGAATTTGTGTGATGTCATGTTGTTGACCAGTCAGTGGGTGGAATTAGTGACAAAGGTTGTTTGTCAGACTTACGGTAGCTACTCTCACTATCGCTGGCGTTGGATGTTACGTGTTCTGAAATCACAGTAAAACAAAAAAGTCTGTCAGCAGGGGGCAGCACCACTAGCCAGGGCGATAAGAAGACTGCAAGAGTTTGAACAGAAAGGTAAGAATATCAAATTCTCAAAATAGGTGCACAATCACAGCAGGCCACCAGAGGGCAGTCAGAATGTATCTGCCATCAGCAACCCATTTCCCCACCTCACACACAGACAGGGATTTGTCTGCGTTCAGATTGACTTCAGTGACTTCAACTGGCCACAAGGGGCAGCAGCGCACCAGCACTAATTGTGTCTCTGTCTGGACTATCACTGCAAGTTTTAATTTACACACATCTACCTCTTTTCTCCTGATGGCCACAGTTGGCCCGGACTCGTACTTACTGTGTCCTCGACAAACAGCGTCATCGTTGGTATCCTGACGTCAGCGGCGTGAAGAACAAAGAACAAGAAAACAACCACACAGAGTTACTGAGCAACAGCGGCAGGAAGTGGAAGGAGTCACCGCTGTCACGACTGCAGAGCAAGAGGCCAAATGTTCTACCGCCTCTGGGGGGCACTGCTACCCTGAGGCCGTGACAAGGTGCCTGTTTGTGCTTGTTGACATTTTTCGCTACTGCCACCGCCTGATGTCTCCCTGCCTGCCCTGATCGATGACCATGTGACACAAACCACGCCCACCCCGCCACACCACACCAGTACTTACGGTCCAGGTCGCTGGTCTCCTGCTCGCACGCCTCTTTGTTCTTTGCAAACAGAAACTTTCGTGAAAAAAGTTTCTTTTTATGCTTGTCATTGAGTGACTGCTGAAGAGGAAGAGGAGGAGGCGAGAGGGGGGAGACATGGGGGAGGGTGTGGAATGACAACAGATGGGGAAGAAGGGCTGATGAGAAGGAAGAATAGACCGTCGCCTTATAACATGACTGACTTGACTGAATAATAATCCTAATATCTGTAATCTCACTGCAGTCCTACTGTAGCATCAGTCTGCACCACTGACCCCTACAACAGTTCTGTAACCATGGTGACCACACTGAAGAGATAGGGCCAAACCCCTGGTCAACAGCCAAAGGCAGACATTTGTGTGTCAGTCTGACTCCGTAGCCATTTACAAACAGACAGTTTCAGGAGGCAGGGCATGCATGTCCAATGCTCTGCAGATGTCATGTGACCTTCACCCTCACAGAGATCCTGGAGAGGTGAGGTCCTGCAGTACACTGGCAAACCTGTAGAAGGCCTCAATGGTTTTATTTTTGGTCACAAACCAACAAATTGAAGTTGGCCCTACCACCAGAGGGCAGCCTTCTGTCTTTTCTCAGGTTTATAGGTGTGGTACCTGCTGCTTTAGGCTCTTCTACCTCACCTCTCATCAGTGGCTTTTCATCACATGACCAGCCACAGCTCATTCAGCAAAACAGTGAAGACAGGACATGCTGGGAGGGGGACGGGGCAGAGGGACAGAGAGAAAGACTGGCAGCAGTGTTTTTGTGTCAGACAGTCAACGTCAGCGTTACTGTTATCGGTCGATGCAGTGGTGTACGCCACTTAAAACACACACCGTGGTTTAGGCAGGTAGGTGGCGCTGCTCTGACGGCTCACATGCTGTTTAGTGATTGGCAGCCTCACACGTTAGTCTCATTAGTGGACGCAGGTCAGGAGGTGGCAGCAGCGAGACACACGCGCACAGGCTCACACACTGTCTCACCCCTCGTTCCCGAGACTTGGCGTTGAACTTCACAGTCTTTAACCTGGCTCGCTCCTTCTTCTCCACCCTGTGAAAATGTCAGAAGTTAGGGGTTAGGGGTGGGACCACACGTGTCTTCTAGGCCATGAGAGGTTGGACTGACCGTCTCTTACTGGGGATCACGCCCACTTCCCCCACCTCGCCCTGAACCGTCAGCTGTCGGGCCTGCCACCACTCATCGTCGGAGGCGTTGACCACGTGAAGGATATCTCCAAACTTGAAGTTCAGGCCCTGACTGGGCAGACCAGAGTCCCTGGTTCTGTCGTAGTCAAACAGAGCTCTGTGGGCAGAGAAGAAAAGTTGGCTGAAGGCCGGTCGGCGGCCGGCTGACGCTTCTGCGGCAGCGGAGACTCACCTGACGTAGAGCGACCTCTTCTGGCTGGTCCTCAGAGATCCAGAGCCTGAGCTGATGCTACTGTTCATCATCTGCTCTCTGAGATCGTGGATTTTGGCCTCGAATCGACTGTACTCTACAAACACACACACGTGGTTGTTGTTCCTGTCTGCCTGCCTGTCTGTCTGTCTGTGTGTGTGTCTGTGTGTGTCTGACTCACCCTCTGGCCTGTAGTGGGCGATGATGGTCACATTCTGCCCAGCATTCTTCAAAGCAGTGGCAGCCTGCTCATGTGTGGCGTATCTAAGATCGGCACCATTCACCTGAAAGCACAACACATTCACAGTAACAGCGCCCCCTGCAGCTGCTGCCTCCTCAGACCGTACAGAGAGAGGAAGGTCAGCTGAAGAACTTCACCGCACTGCGCTGACATGTAGGGACTTTAAACTAACGCTAGCCTGGCTTAGCCTGCAGGGGGCGTTCACGTACAGAAACCAGTCTGTCCCCCTTTCTCAGTTCTCCACACAGGTCCGCTGGACCTCCGGCCAAGATGAAGGAGATGAAGATCCCCTCTCCGTCTTCTCCACCTACAATGTTGAAGCCCAGACCAGTGCTTCCTCGCTGCAGCACCACCCTTCTGGGCTCCCTGTGGGGGTGGGAGGGGCTTCAGCACAGGTGACAACAACAACAGACAGTCACCGGGGCAACGCAAACAGGGGGAGTTTGACCTTACCGTGCCACTTCATCATCTCCCAGCATGCTCTGTGGTGACACAGGCTCAGGGAGGGTCTGACTAAGGATGGTGGGTGGAGCCACGTGGTTCTCCACCTGCTGAGAGTAGGCTGTAACAAAGATCAGGAGCAGTATGAGGAGGAGAAGCAAGACAAGAAGAAGAGGAGTTGGAGGAGGAAGAGACGGGAGAGGAGAAGCAGAGGGAGAAGTAGGAGAAAGAGTAGTAGAATGCTGCGACTCACAATTGGTGAGGTCAGGTGGAGCAAAGCTGTCGTTGCTGAAGACACTGTTTGGTTTGGCCACCTTCAGATAGACCACGTCAGGAGTGTTCTTCAGGGCGGTGACGGCGTGTTCGTGACTCACTTCCTCCAAACCAACACTGTTGACCTGAGCAGACGGAGATCTGATTAGTTTGAAGACCACGTGCACCACAAGGACACCAGTCTCTACAACTGTCTCCCGGTCGGGGACATGTCACTTCCCGATCTTTGATCTTACAGCCAGAAGTTTGTCTCCGATCTGCAGCCTCCCGTCCTTGTGTGCAGCTCCACCTTCAATGATTTTGGTGACGTAGATACCGTTGTCCCCGGGGATGTGCTGGTTTCCCACTCCTCCCGCGATGCTGAAGCCCAGTCCTGCAGGAGGAGACCACATTGAAGGCCCTGGAACCACACCTGTGAAGCGCAGCATCGGGGCACCATCGGGGTTGTCAGAGTTACCTTTGGGTCCCTTCACCAGTTTGAGCTCCATCACCTTCTCCGACACTGGTTTCCTGCGTCGGACGTAGAGCCGCACCAGAGAGCCGGCCTCTTTCAGAGCCTCCACGGCTCGACTGTGCGTGACATCACGAACATCTACCTCGTTTACACGCAGAATGACATCATTGACCCTAAAAACACATGGTTCCAGACATCACCAATAGAATGTCAATAACAGACACGTCACAGGACTGAACTAAAAACACGGACTCTGTCCATGGACTTTGGTCTTCTGCTGATAACCACTGGAACTGCAGGTGGCGCTAAGAGTGAGTGGTATGATTGGTCACTTGATCATGTGACTGAAATGAAATTGATCCCCATTGGCTGATCATGTGACTCATCTAATATAAATGAGGCCGATGGTTGTGGGGAATAAGACACTGAGACAGAGTCCCTGTCAAAGAGAGTCACGTGACCAAAGTCCAGCAGCAGTTTGTCTTCTGATCAGGAGGAAGTCTGGGTTCACTCAAGATCTTGATGAGTTTTACTCCAGGCTCAGCAGTAACCCTGCACCGGTCCGGACTGGTCCTTTGTCTCCTGTCAACAGGAGCCAGGACTCACCTGAGGCGTCCATCTTGGGCAGCAGCTCCTCCAGGTATCACTTTGGTTATGAAGATGCTGGGATCTTCTCCAACGTGAGGATTATCGGTTCCACCAGCTATACTGAAGCCAAGACCAGAGTTCCCCTGGAAAACAAAAAAGAGTGAGGAAGGAGTCTGAACCCAGGACTCGGTCCAATAATCTCCAGGTCTGGTCCTACCCTCTCCAGAGTGATCTCCTCAAACTCAGAGTCCGCGTCTGTCCCGTTAACCTGACACACACACACACACGGACACACACATCAGCCTTAAACTGTAGGGTGTATAGGTGTGTGTGTGTGTGTGCACTCACATTTGTGGGTGTGTCCAAGCTGTCAGAGTTGACCACCACTGGAGGAGGGTTGGCCTGAGAAGAGAAGGAACAAAGGTGAAGAACAGGTGACCCTGTGTCCAGAGCCCCAGCCCCAGCCCCAGCCCCAGGACCAGGATCAGGACCAGGACCAGAGGACCCCGATTCAACTGCACACACTGAACACCTACGTCCACGCAGTCTGGCTGTGGAGCTGAGGCCCCGTCTTTACACACATTCTTCATCTACAACATATTTAAACCATCTGAAAAGTCCAATTAAATGAAAGCCAGAGTGTCAGCTCCCCCTGCTGGTAGTATCGGAGGAGGGTTTCAAACGTTTGCAAAGAAACTATCTAAGCTGGAAGAGGACCCAGCAGCCGCCCCTCCCGGCCCATCAGAACCAGAGCATCAGTACCTTACTGAAGGCAAAGGGAACCCAGGGGATGTGGCTGCCGCCTACGTTGACCTTGGCCGTGCTCCTGGTCGGACTCTTCTTCACACTGTCGCGCAGATTTAGGAACCGACTTCGAATGCGACAGGAGGTCGGCAGCAGGGACGCCCGAACTGGAGCTGGAGCACCAGTCATGGTGAGCAGCGGACGATGGTACTGGAGGTCCTGCTCATGCTGCTGCTGGAGCAGCTGGATGGCGTGCTGCCTCTGCATTGGGTGGAGGTGAGCAATGGACTCCTGCAGCTCCACCTCTCCCCGTGTCTCCAGCTTCTCCTTTTTCTTTTTTGACCTCTTCTTGGCCACGCTCACAGCCCTGGAGGTCAGCTCCAGCCACGGCTGCTGCGTGCTCATGACCAACCTGTCCTTCACGCACTGAGCTCCACGCAAGCCGACTCTCTGTCACCGAGGCGCCGCCCTCACTCCCTCAGGCTTCACCTCTTCTGCACCACTGAGTGGGTCACATGTCAGCAGTATTGGGCACATGAATAATCAATATCAATGCCCCCCCAGACTGAGGCCCCACACTGGCGGCCTCTGTCCTGGACATGTGGTCAGCTGGGGCAGCAGGGCTGCTGGACAACTGTCTGCCCTGGAGAGACGGGGAGGGCACCAGGGCAGATTCAGATCCCAACAGACCCTAGGATAGTGGTAACGTTACCAATAACTGTGATGTCCCTAACTCATGGTACTGGTTCCATCCTCGTGGTACTGCTCAGTGCATTAGCACTGACCCGTCTTTAAGGTCTGCAGGAACGACATCCAAACTGGTCTTCTCTACGTCTAATAATCCAGGTTAATCCCCCGTGGATCAACATCATCAGCTTCGGTCTGATCTTACACTGCAGTACTTTTGGTCTCCAGGTGGTGGAGCTGTTTTGAAGGCATATGAGAGCTGTGTATTATCCAGTGCAGGCCGGTTGTTTGGAACCAGCTGTGGCAATAAATGTCTTCTACGTCTTCTCGTTCCTCTGTGGATCTTTTGAACTTTCTCTGTGACCCACCTGAGCATCTGGACCTGGTTCAGTGTGAGTCACAGACAGATAGAGGAGAGGATCCAGATGATCTTCATCCCAATCCAATTGAAACATCCATCTGAACTAGAGAAGAAATAACGACCCAAGGTCGGCCAAAATGCCTCAGACGGTCCACGGCCCAGGGGTTTGGACCACTGCATTAATGGACAAATACGTGTGTTTACAGTAAACAGAGACACTGCAGCTTGTCAGCAGCCATGGGGTTGCTAGGCAACC
Organism: Paraplagusia blochii; assembly: GCA_016785265.1. Classification (NCBI taxonomy): domain Eukaryota; kingdom Metazoa; phylum Chordata; class Actinopteri; order Pleuronectiformes; family Cynoglossidae; genus Paraplagusia; species Paraplagusia blochii. The sequence goes on from JAFBJS010006198.1 coordinate 20,236, forward strand.
ACGCAGAGGAAGACGGCATGAGCTACTGCAGAGGGTTACTCTGTGTAACACGCACGCACTCACGCACACACACACACTCATGCGCACACGACTCCCATCAGTTCCCTTCTCACCTTCAAAAGGACACATTTTTATTCGTGTCCATGAGAGGAGGTGACCTACCAGGAGGCGACGGTGCAGCCTCTTGGTCCTCCTCAGTGTGCCCATGATGCGGCGGCCCATCTTTTTGGCATACCACACAGAGCTGAGCATAACTCTGATGAGGAGAAAGAGGAGGTGACGCTGGAGGAGTAGTTGACGGAGTCAATGGATGACCTCCTCCAACCCCTGCGGCTGGAGAACAGACGACTGGAAGGTAAGGTTTCCCCCTCCACCTCCACCTCCTCCTCCCGGCTGCAGGAGGAGCAACCGCCTTCAACAGCAGGTGGTGCCGACAGACTTTCCTCCATTAACGTTCCGAGCGGAAGCGGCATCAGTCAACAGCGACATGAAGGAGAAAAGGAGGAGGATCCCGAGCTGGAGTCTGCAGAGGAGGTTTGCTGAGTGAGTCCCTGCAGGAGCGGGAGATGAGGGAGCAGCACCGGCAGGAGGAACTCAAGACTCAGCCTGTGTGCTGCAGCGACTCCATCATCCTGTAGGGGGAGTCCACAGACTAGACCACGTTGAGGCGACCCATGTTTTTTTTTTTTTTCGTTTCAGAACACAGCTTATTCTCAAACGGTTCCAGAAAACAGTTCCACGAACTGTCTTAGGGATTTTCATGTCCAGTACTTCTCAAACTGGGCCACAACCACAGGATTCCAATGGAATATGTTACATTGCTGTGATGTATAGGAACCAACCGCCAACCACTAGGGGGCGGCAACTCTCAGAGGTGAAAATATACACGTCATCAATAAACAGTACATTCCAACCAAGGGGCAAAGGACAAAAGTACTTGGGCCGGTAAACAGAAACCCTCACTCACCTGTGGGGGTAAGATGTGGGCGTGGCCGACCAGTCCGTGCACTGTCTCAACCGTGGACAGGTTCTTTTCTGCGACCGTGATCAGTTCTGCTTCTCCTGCTTCTTGCGAGATCTCCTCCTGGTACTGCTGTAAACAAACAAACAAAGAAGTTAGCCCTGCAGAGGAGGAGAGGGCCAAGGGTTAACTGGTACCAGGATCTGGTCCCTGTTCTCTCCTGAACCAACATTCTGGGTCCACCTCCTGATCCTGATCAAGATTGATCCTGACCAGATTAAATCGCAACCCTGGATTAGATGAGATTAGATGATTGGCAGGACCAGACCAAGGTTCTCCTCAACAGACAGGACTCCCACTGATGAGGAGCTCACCTCTCCTCTTCCTCACCTCCTTTGAGAGAGCTGAGGAAGAGGAAGATGTGCTCCAGTGATCCCAGACCACCTCAACCACACCGACCTTTGACCCCAGGCCACATTACCAAGGTGACCCTGATAGACAAACATGCAGCCATTGTCCCGTACTCACGTGGGCGTGGTCAGCAGCAGCCGAGTGTCCGCTCCTGGTGAGCGTGTCAAGGATTTCATTTAACAGCTGACAGTCCTAACAACGGCCGCCGCGTTAGTTCAACGTCAGAGAGGAAGAAAAAACAACAAGACGGTGAGAGATGAGCGACACCTGATGGCTTCATCTGTTCACAGCCTCAACCAATAAGGACTGCTGCTGAGGCTGCAACCCCGCCTCCACACAATGGAACGTCAGGAGGGCGCCTTGTCCAGTGTAGCAGTGTGTCAAAGCGTAGCGGTGTACCCAGGTAGAACACACTGTATCCACGTGCACCAAAGCATCCCCCAGTGCAGTGGCCCCCAACCACCGGGTACCGGTCCGCAGAGAGATAATGATAACTACTTCTGTTTTTTTTTTTTATTATGTGTTTTATTTTGAAATATGACCAGATCCCCCAGTGTTCCTTTGTTCAGGCCAGGTCAAGGTCAAGGTCAGCTTTATTGTCAATACCTTTACATGTTGTGTTGCTGCTCTCCCATCACTAAGACAACATTACCATACAAACATTTGGGTGCCAAACATGTGGTCTGCAATCAGAGCAGTTAATGCAAATACAAAGACCAGTCCTTGGCACAAAAAAGGTTGGGGGAACACTGTATCTCTGCGGTCAACTAACTGGAAAACCTTCCCATGGATGTGGCCTCCTTACCTCAGAGTGGGGGCTCAGACTGGGCGTGGTCTCAGACGTGGGACTCTGGAGGCCGGACAAGTCCCAAAGGTTGACCTGTGACGGAGGCTCTGGCTCACCGGACGATTCCGCCCATCTGTGACTGTCCAATAGGGTCACTTCGTAAAACTCCTGGATGTCTGGGTGGAGCAGAGGAAACTCAGATGAGGTTTGCAGCGCCAGACCAGGCTGAGGTGTGGGTTGCTGGTGCTCCTTGTTATTTGTGGAGGTGTAAGTCGTAGCAGCCCTGACAGAAATGGAGAACCAACTCCAAACGCAACTGGTTTCTGGTCTGCATGCTTGTGTTGCCAAAAATCATGTGATGTGAATCACGTAAAGTGGACAATCTTAGGTGACCTGAACAGAGACTGGTACCATCTCCACCACCAAGAAAAACTGGAGAGAGACCAGAAACCAAGAACTATTCTCCCGAGCTGATCTTACCTACAAGAGCCTGGAACAGGTTGCTCTGGAAGATGTCGATGACCTTCTGGATGGAGTGTCGAAGCTGCCGATCTTCAGTGTGGTTTAATTTGGTCCTGTACTCCTCCAGGAGCAGCAGGGCTCGCTGTGCATCTGGGGGGAAGGAGGGTAGGAGAACACAACAGGGTATAACACTCAGAGCCAGCAGGTGGAGCTGCTGCCTCACTTGTCATCTGCCTGTTAATAGCATTTACTCTTCATTAGTTCCTGGCATGTTGACTGTCACATTGTAATGTTGTTGCAATTCCCCGGCCTGTGATCAACAAGGAGCAACTATCCATCTGTCTGCCTGTCTCTCTCTTGTTTGTCAGTCTTTCTACCTGTCTGTCTGTCTGTCTGTCTGTCCGGTGTGAACTCTTTTTTTCCACTTAACGAAGTCCAGCCTGAACTTTATCCTGGTGGTTTCCGTGAAGATGTTTCACCTTGTTGTTCTTTGTATTTGAACATTGACACTGAAAGACGTTTAGTTCTGCTCTGTTCTCTTCTGTTCTGCTCTGTTCTCTTCGGTTCTGCTCAGTTCTCTTCGGTTCTGCTCAGTTCTCTTCGGTTCTGCTCAGTTCTCTTCGGTTCTGCTCAGTTTTCTACTCTTCCCTTCAGTTCAGTTCTCTTCTGCTCTGTTCTCTTCGGTTCTGCTCAGTTTTCTACTGTTCCCTTCACTTCAGTTCTCTTTTGTTTAGTTCTCTTCGCTTCTGTTCTGTTCAGTTCTTCAGTCTTAACTTCATCTTAGCCGCAGCGCTAACCGGCTGCTAACCCTAACTTGTTTGGTCCACGGAGCCCGGCTCAGCTCCACTCTCCTCGGTTCTGTTCCAGCCCTGTCTATGGCTCTGAGCTCAGCTCGAAGGTGTCGGTGTTCCCCCGTGGACGACTCCCCCTCTCTCCCCTCTCTCCCCCCTCAAACTCCGACTAAGGCAAAACGACTTTTAGCCGCAGTTAGCTGCAATGAAAGCGGCTTACCTTTTCTCCGGACTGGCATGGTCGGCTCGACTTCGTCTGCGGTTCGGCTTCGCCACGGGACTCGATAACCCGCTGCCACAGCCCTGGACACGGGCTCCACGACGACACTAAGTTCCCTCTGACAAACAAACCGTGTCGAGGGGCCGGAGGGGGGAGGGACGGGGGACGACACGTCCGCCGAAAATAACCCTCCGAGTCTCCGGGGAACCCGCCACCAAAACAAAAACACCGACACTTAACAGCGGCGGTCCAGGGTGGGAGAAAAGAGCCTCGTTGCTCCGCTTCAGCTGGTCGGGCAAAGCTGCACACTTTAACGCTGAAAGGAAGAGAAAAGGTCCCGGGAGGAGAAGTGAAGTGCTGGTCAGCGCTGCTGTTGCAACCGGGAACAAGTTCGGTGACTCTACCGGGCGAGCGCAGCCGAACCAAGAGGAGCGGAGCCGAGTCCGTCCTGCACGGTTCCGTCCAGATCTCTACTGTTGTATTCGTGTCAGAGTTCACCCGGTGTAAAACACTCCTCTTCCTACTTTTCTTCCTCTCCCTCCGCCTCCTCCTCCTCGGGTCTATGAATCCCAAACTTTCTTCCAAAATGGCGCCTCGATGACTTTTGAATGAAGCGGGTGATTGGGGGAGATCGCCTGGGAGAGGAGGAGGAGGAGGAACAGACCTTGGTCTGAACCCAAATCACTGCTTTTGTCTAGTTTTCAGGCAGATCGAGGCTTTGAAGGTGAAGATCAAACAACAGAGATAAAAGGTCTTCATGTTTCATGGACGAAGACCTCTCCTCTGGTCTCCATCTTCATCATCGCTTTAATGTCGATGCAAACTTTCCACACAAGAGAATCAGGGGGAGACACGGCTGAGATGTTCGCTGTCGTTTCCGTCACCACACCCTGGTACCACTGAAGTCCAGACACTGGTCCAACTGTCTGTCTCAGTTCACTGACTCAACAGTTGCTCTTGTTCTGGAGCGCTTTGTAAATGCAAGTCAACTCACACTACTCCCTCTGCTGGACATAGGCTGCAATTACCCGAGCACCGTAACAATCTCTATGCGCTCTGAGAAAACAGAGAATGAACCTCACGGGACCTTCAGCTGTAGGTTCCTACATCGTCCGTCAACCCCACCTTCACCTTTTACCGGCCAATAGGAATCGCCATGTTCAATCAGCTGACTGTCCCCTCCGACCCACACGTGGTTTGTTCGAGGGCAGAACCAAGCTATCAGTCCGATACAGTCAGACTAGGAGCGAAAACGGAAATAAGACCAAATTCTGACAAAATAAAAGTCCGGTTTATTGTTAAACAACAAACTTTGCACACAAAAGGCTGATGAGGAAAAAAAAATAAAGAAAAGAATGAACGAGAAGAGAAACTCGGCTCCTTCCTTGTGGTTTGCGGTGATGGAACAGCTACAGTACACACAGTAAACAGACTGGAATGTCAACACCTCTGTACAATAATCTGCTGTTTGTGTCCAGAGAACATGGCCAACCAATCAGAAGCACCCGTTTGGTCTGACACCCCGCCCTTTTCCTAACGATATGTACAAAAATATAAAATGTAAATAAAATACAAACTAATTCCGCATTGGTTGTTGTGGTTCCACATATGCTGCTGAACTTCCCGTTTCCTGTTTGGGAGCGTGCACCTGAACCTGTGTGAGTTGAACTCTACTCTAAAGACCGTAGGTTGAGCTTTTTTTCATGTTTGTCATTTTTTTAGCAATCTTGTTGGGTCAGTCCCCTGTGTCTCCACCTATGACCTGGCTGTGGCAGAGGTGGAGGACGGGAAGTGGTTCAGCAGGACACCACGGCCATCAATCGTCGTCGTCGGTTTTCTGCTTCTTGGTCTCGACATCATCCTGCGGGTGAAAAAGAAAAACGCTGTGAAATAATACCTAAATACGCTGCACTGGTCCGTTAGCATCAGCAGGGGTCCACACCTCCTCGTCGTCCTCATCGTCGTCCGCTGACCGCTTTGTGCCACCCTCCGTCTCATCCTCGTCCTCTTCTTCATCATCTTCATCACCTGTACAACAACTTCACTTTAGCACCCTCGCTCACCTCCAACCTAACCCCGCCCCCCTCCAATACAGACCTTCTCCATCTTCGTCCTCCTCATCTTCCTCATCCACTTCCTCGTCCTCCTCCTCGTCTACCTCGGGCTCTCCGTTTTCCTCAGTCTCCTGAACACAAGTTCACAGCAAACATTGGTGCCGCCATCTGGTGGCTATCGCTCGAACAGCAAACATACGTCGTCGGCACGTTGACAGACACAGACTGTCATCGAGGTGACGTCATCAGAGGTGGAGCATATAATGTCGTCCTCACCTTGCCGTTGGTGGCAGCATCTTTTCCGTTCTCCTTCTCCTCCAGGAGCTTCTTCTCCTTCAGGTCCTGACAAAAACATACAGAAGATCATGTTACAGGATCAGCGACAGGGTCGGACTGCCCCCCTTCCCCCGACCCCCCTTCCCACTATGCCCCCCCGTCCTGTAATCTGATCCTTTCCGTGGCGCCCCCGGGGCATCTTGGGATTTTGAGTCTTTGGCGGGCCCTGCTACCTCCGTATGCTACCAGACACGCCCGGGAGACGCACAGCAATACCCAGGGTGCAGAGCGCGGGTTTAAAGTAACAGTGGGGGCGGGAGTAGCGGGAGGAGGGGGATGAAAGATGAGAGCGAGAGAGAGAGAGAGACATAGAGAGGGAGAGAGAGAGAACTGCTGCCTCCGTCCCGGAGACTGAGGACAATAGAAGACGACACATGGCGATGGAGGAACCTCGACAACCTTCGAGTCCAACCCCCCCCACCCTCGACCCGCCAAGCAGAACTCCCTGTGCGCGTAATTCCTCCATCACCGCCAAAGCGGGCGCTAACGAACAATCGACTTCTGGTCGACCAGGTCTGGTCACCGATCAATTATGGTGCCGTGGGCGCGCACGGCCCTAACACGCTCACAAAAGCGCGCAGACAGGCAATGGCTCATAAACTTTATACCAGGTGGACCGGAGGTTCGCGGTCCGAGTCGAACCAGGCTTTGGAGCCGTACGCCGCTCCAGATGTGCGCGTTCGCCTCTGCATACTCCCGCCTCGGCCCGGGCGCACGCTACATACAAAACCTAGGATTACCCAGAACACGGTTGTCTCTCACCCGACGGACGGTTCGTGTTGACCCGAGGGTGTTCGGTTCCGACTTGCGGTCGATTGCCCTCTTTGGTCCGTGTTAAAAGCGAACATGAATAACAACCAGGCGCTCGCAGCGGTGCCGCCGGCAGCCGCGGTCCCTTCGCCGACCTCCCACTCTGCTCAGTAGTCGGTGGATGTAAACAAGGCTGAGTGGTGAATCAAGGTACCGATCCCCGATAAAACAGATGGTATTTAGATGCATATCGCCACAAAGTACCGTTGGGAGAGGAGGATTACAACAAAGAAGCCGCGTGTGCGGCGGCGGACAATGAGCTGCTGTCGCCGTGGCGGCTCTCCGCCTCTTCACGTTCTCCGGGATAGAAAGAACCGTCGTTCTAGTGTTCGCTCAGCAGCACACACCGTCACCTGCGTCAGCCGCGCGCGGAGCGGCGAAGATAAAAGTACAGTGTGCGGTTAGCGGCGGGAGATGGAGGAGGAGGAGGAGGAGGAGGGTCGGTCTTACCTTAGCGGAGATGTCGGCGCCGGAGTCGACGTGTGTGTCTGCCATTGTGTTTAGTTGAAGATAACGGAGGGCTGGAGTGAAACGGTTGGTGCCGGTGGATCCGCCGCTGACTCCTACTGTTATCATACACCAGTGCAGAACGCTGCCCAGCACCGAATTTATAGATTGGCAAGCGAGGGAGTGGCTCCGAGAAGGTGGACTGGTTCTGATTGGCTCGGATCTCCACAGAGGTGTTCTCAGTGGCGCTGAGGAGCAGAACAATGAAAGACACGCCCCCTTTCCCCCAACGCAGGCACTCGTCCTTCCCCGGGCCCGAAACAACGGTCTGGACCCGGTCAAACGCCGCAGAACCAACCGGGGGCTTCAAAACCGGAGAAAAAGCAGGGGAGGGAGGAAGGTAGAGAGGACCGGGTATGGAGGACGGGAGGGCTGCTTGCGGATGGGTTCCTTTCTCTTCCAACCAATCGAATTCCCCGCGCTCGACTTGTCGAACGTCGCTTCGATTTTAAACATTGTCACCGTCATCGTTGATTGACGTTCCCTCGGTCAGCGAGAGCCGCGGCTCCCGCCCCCCAGAGGGGAGGAGATGAGAGAAGGGAGGAGGAGGCGAGGAGTCCTGGTGATGATGATGATGTGAACGGTGGACGGATGGTGTCGGTTATTTCGACTGTTTTAATTCACATTCACATGTTGATTCTCCCTCCACATGCGCCATCTTAGCTCTTTGCTGCCGTTCGCCCACGGCCTCCATGTCAGTGGTCACTGGACTGAACACATTAATGAGTCTGAGAGTTGGAACTCAGACGGTGCCGTGTAAACGCGGCTTGACTCCCTCGGGTCTATTGTTCGATCCCGCGGTAGCCGGGGGCGGGGGCTGCTATGATAAACATGCGGTGACAATAACCGTGGTCTTCACCTAAATCCACACTAATGTGCTCGTAACGTGGCTCACATTCCAAACCCGCACAAACAGTGGCTGTTCTTACCGAGGCGGAAATAGGGATAAGGCCGAGACATGAAGCAGAACCCAGACCGCCAATAGAGCCGCTGCTGGGGGAGGGGAGAAGACTGACGCTGCGCACGGTCACGGCGGGCTCTTTGTGACGCACGACAACAAGAGAGCAACGTTGATTGGTCTAATGGGGGAGTTAACCGACGGTAATCGCTGATTGGTTCATGCGAACGTCCTTCAATTCAAACATGCTCTAGGCTTCGAAAAACACGGAGGCGGATCTGCCGGATTGGAGCGGAGTCTGTGGGTCAATAAGGAGGCATGGAGTCAGGATGAACGATGACAATGACGACCGAATGGGAAGGAAGAAGTAGGTGGATTCGGACCCGGGACCTCACGGCACCAAATCCACTAGGCACCAACTATAAAACGATTCGACTGTCCGGCTGACTGACTGACTGACTGACTGACTGGTTATTTTCTCTCCTCCGTTATGATCAGCCTGATGCTGAACTCTTAGTGAAGTGAGGTTCTCTGAACCAGGGCCGGTAGGACCGTCCTCCGGAAGAATCCATCATTGATGTGATGTTGGAAGAGTAACTCCGCTCTTCGTCGACACCCAGTGGTCGTCTGGTAGTATTGCGGCGTCATTGTCACCGTTTCTCAGTGTTTCGCCTCCCTGGTTCTTGTCTGACTCCTCACTCACCTGCATCTCCGCGGTCACAGACTGACCCGGACTTCAACTGGTGATCCTTCTTCTTCCCTCCACTGGTGCGGTCGTAAATAACTGACGTTTCAGCACAGACACAACAACACAGACTCTGCACAACTACTGACAAACACACCTACGCAGCGCGCCCCCTGCTGGTTAAAACTGGTCAGAGACATAGCCAGAAACTCCGTGAAACAAAGCTTCGGTCTTTGGTCTCTTCGTTGTTGTATTCAACCTTGCCTCTGGTGCTGCTGAGTAATTTGGGGGAGGCAGTGGGGGGTGGCAGGTGAAACTGCCCCAGTGTCCCGACAGATGGACACACTCACACCCGTGTATAACCCAGAGGTCCTTAACCTGATTGACACTGAACGTGGTGTCATCACAACCTTTTTCATCCTAGACCAGTGTTTAAACTTCACTCCGTAATAAGTGTCTGTGAAGATTCTCATTCATCCAAAAAGGGTTTAGTTGTAAGCAACAGGACTGGACTCTTGGAGTTGATATTTCAACTGAACCCTTTTTGGAAGTTTCTCAAGTGTTTCTCATGCTTCGATGGTGGCCACCAGAGGGCGCCCAGGTTGCTGCCCTCTTGTGGCTACCATCGAACCTGACCCTTTTCCACCAACGGTCAACAGAGCCAGGTTGGAGATCAAAGGCCACCACGACCCGACACAACACAGTCACATGACCACCGGGGGGGCAGGAATACAACGACAAAGAGAGGGGAGAGGAGTAGGAGGAGAGAAAGAAGATGAGGTTGAGGATAAGGACACAGGAGAGGGAGGAGAAAGGCAGAGGAAGATGAGGAGAAGGAGATGGGAGAGGGGTAGGTGGAGAAGAAGGTGGAGGATAAGGAGAGGACAGGAAGAGAGGAAGGGGAGGAGGAGCATAGGAAGATAAGAGGAGGTAGAGTGGGATGTGAGGAGAGGGTTAGGATAAGGTCAGGGAAGCAGATGATGAAATTGAAGAGGAGAGTAGCAGGAGAAAAGGGGAGAGAAATAGGAAGAGATAAGGTAGGGTGAAAGAGGAGGAGGAGGAGGAGGAAAGTTGGAGGAAGGAGAGGAGAAGAGAAGAGGGGGAAAGTGAAGATGAGAGGAAGAAGAGGAGAAGGATCAGGTGCAGAGGAGGTGGAGGATGGGGTCCAAACCTCAAACCTCAAAAGGTGGGGGTGTTGTTATTGCTCACAGGGAGATGCGTGCGTTGGGGGAGGGGCGGATACAAAGCCAGCCCCTAATAGGTGCAGCCTGGGTCCACCCACTACCTGGACAGCCAACCAGGAGCCTCTGCTTAGTTCAAACGACGCCAAGAATCCTGTGAAGAAATCAGACACCGTCTGACGCCGTCACACACTGACCAACAGGAGGCGCTACCCCTCACTGCCATTATGAACAGTCCAGGTCAAAAACGAGAAACAAAGACACCACAGCCTTTGGATTTCATTTGCTACCGCCACCTGGTGGACAAGGGCAACCCAAACCGAGAAAGAAAGGAAACTCCTTGTCATCGTGACATTGTGATTCACTCCACTGCACACAACGAAATGCGACCTCTGTCTTTAACCCATCACCAAAGTGAACAGTGGGGACGGTGCCATGCTCAGTGGACCCTCAGTGGTAACTTGGTGGTAGAGGGCTTGGAACCAGGGGCCACCCCAAAAAAGGATGTTTTCCAGTGTGGGCCAGTGGTGGTCTACTGGACAAGGAAAAGACTTGGACCCGTAGGGTTCCAGGTTCAAAATCCATCCGCTGCCAGGGTGCCACTTAGTACACCTGGGTCAATCTCTGAGCTGAGATACACTCGGAAGTTCCAGCAGGCCCTCTGATCTCAACTCTCCACCTCCTCCACCTCCTCCATGGAGATTCTGTAGACTCTGACCCTGGAGCTCACCCCTCCAGCACCAAGCTGCAGTCCACTCCTGGTCCGAACCCTGTGTAGTACAGATGACTTCACGGTCAGAACAACGTGGTTACCTTATGGGGAGTAATGACGTCATTACAAATGAATGAACGAACCTATTTGAAGATGACCCGGCAGACGGACGGTCAGTAGAGTTACGATGTTATGACGTCACTGTCCTCGGCTGCACTGATTGGCAGTTGTTTTCAGTTCCTCCTGAGGAAATCAGTCCTTGTATAGACGAACGCGGCGCCGCGCTGCGCGCTTCCGCATTCACAAAGAGAGAGAGAGAGAGGGAGAGAGAGAGAGAGAGAGAGTCACAGCAGCGAACAGGCACGGACACCCGGAGCGGGGACACGCAGCGGCACCGAGCACAGGCGGTCGAGCGGAGGAGGTGAGGAGTGGGGGCGGGAGGGGTCAGGGTGAGGCGCTGGTCCCGGGGTCGTGGGCGGCTCCGTGTCCCAGATCAGAACATGTCAGCTCCTGTTTCCACTCTTCACTTCCTGGTCCCAGATCAGAGCTGAAAGCTCGGCCAAAAGACCAGGTCAGGCTGTGGTGGTGGTGGTCACCCAGTGACAGAGAAGAGGACAAAGGTGGATGGGAAAAAAACCCCACCATGACATCACCAAAAGAAAACTTACAATAAGAACTGCTGGTCATTTCTTTAACTGTGTCCACCTACTGTCCCTGAACCTAACAGCAGCAGTGAGACCAACAGCAGGATGGGGAACCTGCTCAAAGTTCTGACCAAAGACATCGACAACAACGGAGGAAACTTTTTCCTGGACTTTGAAAGTATGACCACCACTCAGGCGGCTGTGGCAGACGGCCTCGTTCACTCACTGTTCCTCTGACCTCATCTTTGCAGATGCTCAGCCTTCGCCCTCAGAGACAGAGGTGTGGGAGAAGGTCAACCAGGTTCTGACAGAGGCCCAGGAAGTTCTGGACGAGTTGCAGGCGTACACCGGAGCAGGAGAGGACATTCGACAGGTGAGTGTCGGGATGAAATTGACCACAGATTTGTTGTAGCAGCTGCAGAAGTGTGTGTGTGTGTGTGTGTGTGTGTTCAGGCCATTCAGAGTCCAGGGGTGGAGCGTGTCCAGGAGAAGGCGTGGTCAGCTGTCGTCCCTCTCGTCTCCAAACTTAAAACTTTCTACGAATTTTCTGTGAAGCTGGGTAAGTACCTGAACGCAGACCAATGTCCACAGAGAAAGTCAGTGATTTTAGCGAACAGATCCAGATCCACATGGATCCATCATCAAGGGTAGGGTCACAGCACAGGCTCATTCCCACCCCCATCCAGAGTCCAGTCTTGGTCTTCTTCTGGTGGTCCTCGCCTCTCCCAGCAGCGGTTCATCTCCCACTCAGCAGCTGGAGCAGAAACAGGCGCTGGCTCGACAGTTCGCTCACATCCTTCACTTCACGCTAAGATTTGACGAGCTCAAGGTCAGCGAACTCCGACCGGTCCGAGCGTACGCAGCCTCATTGTATCCACCACCCAGATTCCCAGCATGCACTGCTGTTCCTCCTGTCCGTTTCAGATGACCAACCCTGCCATTCAGAACGACTTCAGCTACTACAGACGCACCATAAGCCGCATGAGGATCAACAACCTGAGTGTGAGTGTAACAGACACACACACACACACCTGAAACCATTCTGTGTGTGTATGTGTGTGTGTGTGTGTGTGAAGACTCCATGTTGCTGTTTTTACAGGCCAGTGAAGCAGGTGATGTCAGTAATGAGTTGGCCAATCGGATGTCTTTGTTTTATGCCTGTGCCACGCCCATGCTGAAGACGCTAAGTGATGCTACATCAAAGTTTGTCTCAGATGTGAGTCATTTGATCTGGAATCATCTTTATCAGCTTGGCTGCCATTGGCCAAGAGAAGGGAGAGTTGACAGACGTCCATGCGACATCGGTTCATTCTCTCTTCTGTTTGAGAAATGCTAAGCTTAGTTTAGATGTTGCAAGATGTTAAGAGAACTTCTCCTCAGAACCCGGAGCTTCCTGTTGAGAACACCACCGACTGTCTCAGCACCATGGCCAGCGTTTGTAAAGTCATGCTGGAAACACCGTGAGTCTGACAACCAACCACCGCACAACAGCCCCATAAACACAATCGCAGTTAAAGGTGCAGTCAACTTTTTGCAAGTATTGAAAATGTATAGATGGTGCTAATTACGAAACACATATGAATTGATTTTTTTTTTTTATCAAAACCTGAAGCCCAAACTCTTCTGTTCTGAGCCTTTTCATCACTGCCACCTACCTACCGCCACTGGTAATACAGCCTTTAACACCTGTGGGTGTGCCTGCGTTTCCAGGGAGTACCGTAGTCGTTTCCATAGCGAAGAGACCATTCTATTTTGTCTGCGTGTGATGGTCGGCGTCATCATCCTCTACGATCACGTTCATCCGGCAGGCGCCTTCATCAAGACGTCCAACATCGACGTGAGTACGAACACTGCAGCGTGTCAGTCCCCGCCCATATTCAGGCCAGGTTCTGACCGTTCCTTTCTTTGTAGATGAAAGGCTGCATCAGAGTTCTGAAGGAGCAGCCGGCCAGCAGCGTGGAGGCTTTACTCAACGCGCTCAGGTCTGGAGAAAGATTTATCTCCTCCAACCACACCCAACACCAAGAGGCTTACTGTTAACTCTCACTCATACTGCCCCTGCAGGTACACGACCAAGCATCTCAATGATGAAACCACCTCCAAGCAAATCAAAAGCATGTTACTGTCCAATTAACCGCCCCACCTCTGCCCCGCCCACCCACACCATGGGTCGTAAAGAAGTGACGATCTGAACGACTCAGCTAAGACTTCCTTTGATATTTCTTAAATGTCAGTTGTACGATTGTTCCATTGGTAGAAAACAATGACTGAAAACAGTACCAGCTGAGTCACCCTTCCAGACCGGAGTCCAAAGGGTGACAGGGTGATGGGAAACAGGTGTAAATAATAAAAAGCTCTCACTGCGTTGCAGCTTTTATCTTAACATTTTCTCAGGTGATTTTATTTCCTAACTTATAACATTTTGTGTTAGTGCTGGAACCACTGATGTAGACGTATGAAACCACTGGTTGTAAACGGCGTCAATGACATTTTTAAATGCACTGTGTGTGTGTGTGTGTGTGTGTGTTTCCTTTGTAGTTTGTAATGAACCAAAACATGAACAAATCTGTAAACAACTTTACGTAGGTTTCAATAAAACATGAAAGTCAACTGAGAGTTACCTCAGCACGCGAAGGAAGTCTGAATTGATCGTGCTCTGACATTTCTTTAAATAATAATGAAAAGGTTTTTGAAAGAGTCAAATCAACAAAGCTGTAGGTTTTTTTAAATACCGGCTCCTGGAGGTTTTGTAACAATAAAAGACCAAAATTGTTAACGCTCTGGTCTTGACGATTGGAATTTATTTGGAATCATTGAAGGTTCAACGACGTACTATACTGTTGATTGAATAAGAGGAGCTACCAGGGGGCGCTGTTTCGAGAGGTTTTTTTTAAATAGATTTTTTTATCGTTTTAAAACCAACTTTGTCAATAAAATGGCCAAAATAAGTTTAAGTTCAGTGAGATACGTTTAGTTCCCTTCACATTACATTCACTTTTTAAGAACGTATTCGTCTGGTAAACCCTGATGAAGTTTGTCCACCAGCTGTTGCCGTTTTCTCGCTCTCAAAGATGGCGCTCATCTGACGCGTGCGTGAATGGCAGCGACGCAGATCGGGCAATGGGCTCAGTCCCGAATTCGCACTCTAGGCTCACGTGACGCAGGCTGACAGATGCATCCCGGGAAACGAAGTTCGTCGCCCGCAGCCCTGCTGCTCTCACCCGGGTTCAGCTAAGAAAACCGGCTACCGACTTCGAGTCGAAGATTTTAATAAGAAAAGCCCTTTGGAGAGGCACAGATGCGAGTCCGGTGTTTTCTGTGACGACGGAAGTAAAAGGTGAACGCGATGACGCAGTAGAACTACAACAACCACGTCACCTACGTCACGACGTCACCAAAGGAGTGGAAAAAAAGCGCAGCCGCTTCCGTGTTGTTCTCCTCGTCTTATTTTGGTCCACGAAAAAACGGCTCGAGAGTCAGTGGAGTCTGAGCGACATGGTTGTTGTGTGAGCCGGAGCTGGACCTTCTCCTCCTTCTCCTCCGCCACGATGTCGCTGCTCCACAGCTCCAGGAAGAAGGACAAGCGCGTCCTGTGCGGAACCTGCCCGGACCCCAAATGTCAGGCTCGGCTCTTCTTCCCCGCTCACGGCTCCGTCAGCATCGAGTGCACGGAGTGCGGCCAAAGGCACGAACAGCGGAACCTGCTGCAGGTCCAGGAGGTGACGGACCCGGACGAGGTTCTGCACAACCTGCTTCGGAACGCACTGCTCGGCGTCACTGCGACCGCGAAGAAGGGAACCGAGCTGGTGAAGGTGATGGGTCTCTCCAACTACCACTGCAAGCTGCTCTCGCCGGTGCTGAGCAGGTAACGCCGACCACGACACCGCGACACTCAAATCCACATGAGCTGAAGGTCGTAGAACCCTGGACCTTTATTAAAGTAAACACGGTCAATGATCAACGGGACCGTTGAGCTCCTCCCACCAGGTCACTATGGTTTGGTGTCAGGTGACCACGTCCTTGTGGTCCACTACCTGTTTGTGGTGGGTCGTAGTACCGCCATGAAGGGGCGGGGGGGCGATGTGACTGTGAAACCGTAGGCCCTGCCAGAACGGCCACTAGGAGTGTATGCTGGTGAGTAAGTACTGTGCTTCTGACCTGACACCCGTGGATCCTTGTCTGTTTTGTTGTCCACAGATATGGCATGGACAAACAGACTGGGAAGGCCAAGCTGCTGAAGGACATGAACCAGGGTGAGATGTTCGACTGCTCTCTGCTGGGCGATAGGGCGTTCCTGATCGAGCCGGACCACGTGACCACCGTGGGCTACGGCAAGGACCGCTCTGGAAGCGTGGTCTACCTTCACGACACCCTGGAGGAAGTAAAAATTGCTAATGGCAACAGAGAGTGTCTTATCCCAGTCCATGTGGATGGAGATGGACACTGCCTGGTCCACGCCGTCTCCAGAGCACTGGTGGGCAGAGAACTCTTCTGGCACGCCCTAAGGGAGAACCTCAAGCAGAACTTTAACCAGAACCTGGGCCACTACAAAGCTTTGTTCCAGGATTTTATTGACTCGGCAGAGTGGGAGGACATCATCAACGAGTGTGACCCCCTCTTTGTCCCACCTGAGGGTGTGCCGCTTGGACTGCGCAACATCCACATATTTGGTCTTGCCAATGTCTTGCACCGGCCCATCATCCTGCTGGACTCCTTAAGTGGTATGAGGAGCTCTGGAGACTACTCGGCTACCTTCTTACCTGGCCTCGTGGCTGAGGAGCAGTGCCGGGGTAAGGACGGGAAGCTCAACAAACCCATCTGCATCGCCTGGAGCAGCTCGGGCAGGAACCACTACATACCCTTGGTGGGGATAAAAAACACAGTGCTGCCCAAGCTGCCTGCACGACTCTTACCCAAGGCGTGGGGTGTTCCGCAGGAACTCATCAAGAAGTACATCAAACTGGAGCTGGATGGGAGCTGTGTGATTGGCGGTGACCGCAGCCTTCAGGACAAGTACTTGATGAGATTGGTGAACGCCATGGAGGAAGTGTTCATGGAAAAACACGGCATCCACCCTTCGCTGGTGGCCGACGTGCATCAGTACGTCTACAGAAGAACCGGTGTGATCGGCATCCAGCCAGAGGAGGTGATTGAGGTGGCCAAGAGGTCAGTGGTCGAGAACCGGCTGCACCGCTGCCTCATTTGTGGAGCTCTCTCAGAGTTGCATGTCCTTCAGGAGTGGCTGGTTCCTGGTGGGAAACTCTACGGCTTAGCTAAATCCACACATGGACAACTGCGTCCAGACAAGAACTATAGCTTCCCACTCAACAACGTGGTCTGCTCGTATGACCCCAACAAGGACGTGCTGGTGCCAGATTACAAGCTGAGCTCCTTCAACACCTGTAACTGGTGCCACGGAACGTCGGTCCGACACGTACGTGGCGACGGCTCCGTGGTCTACGTCGACGGGGACAGAACCAACGCGCGGTCCCAGGGGGGGAAATGTGGGTGTGGCTTCAAACATTACTGGGATGAGAAGGAATACGACAATCTCCCTGAAGCTTTTCCCATCACCCTGGAGTGGGGCGGGCGCGTGGTTCGAGAGACTGTGTACTGGTTTCAGTACGAGACCGACTCTGCACTGAACAGTAACGTCTACGACGTCGCCATGAAGCTGGTCACCAAACACTTCCCTGGGGAGTTTGGCAGCGAGATCCTGGTGCAAAAAGTGGTGAATACTATTCTGCACCACACGGCCAAAAAGAATCCTGACGAGTACAACCCAGTGTCCATCGATGGTGCCCATGTCCACCATGTCCACCATCCAGCGAAGAAAGACGGTGAGGCAGAACCTCAGCCTCCGACCAAAATAATCCTGACCGGTCAGAAAGCAAAAACAATCCACAAAGAGGAGCTGACGATGAGTCGGGCGGAGCGCAGCGTTCAGCAGAGCATCATGGAACAGGCCGCCGTCGCCCAGAAACGACGGACGGAGCAGCTGAAGCAGGAGCAAAGAGGCCACTTTCGAACCAAGTCTTCCTCGCCCCCCCCCAGCGGCTCACCAGAAACATCCTCCGCCTCTGCTCCGGCCACACCCACCAAGTCAGCCTCATCGTCTCCTTCCTCCTCGTCCAACAAGGAGAAGAAGATTCGTGTGACGACCAGTGATGGCAGACAGGCTATGCTGACGCTGCAAGTTCAGACCACCTTCTCAGAGCTACAGCGTAGCATTGCCCACCAGTTTGGGGTGCCACCAGTGAAGCAGTGCATACGATACGGCTTCCCCCCCAAAGAACTGCCACCACCCAGGGACGGGGAGGAAAACGAGCCCTTGGTGCTACAGCACGGTGACAGGGTGACGGTGGAGATAATGAAGGGCCCCGAGGGGCTCGTTCCTGCCCCCACCTCCACCTCCATCTCCATCTCCAGAGCCTCCAGTTCAAACCCCGTTCTAGACCCAGTGAAGACTGAGGACAGTAGGACGTCCAGCAGGGTGAGCAGTCGTGAACTCCAGGAAAACATCGACTTGGAGATGTCCTCTCTCTGCCTTCTAGCAACACTGATGGGTAAGACCGTGTGACTTCCCTTTGCTTTTGGCCTTTAAACGGAAACAAAACGGTGCAGACCAGTGAGGCTGCAACCGTCTGAGGTTCACAGACCTCAAATCAATGCTCATACATCACTGATCCTACAGGATTTTAGGTGAAGGGTTTATTTTGGTTGCACTGTTGAGCTGTGGTCCCTCTCTCTGCCTCAGGTGAAGATGTGTGGTCTTACGCTAAGAAGCTTCCACATTTATTCCAACCGGGCGGTGTCTTCTACAACATTGTGAAGAAAGACATGGGTAAGTCTTTCCAGGTGTCCCCGGGTTAGCCGCTGCTCTTCCTGTGTGGAGACAGCACTTGTCTTCCAGTACTCACTAACTGGGTTTTCCTCTGCTCAGGTCTGAATGATGGGAAACACTGCACACTGCCGCACCTGACGGGGAAGACGTTCGTCTTTAATGAACGTGAGCAGCGCTTGGAGCTGTGTGTGGACGCTGCTGGACACTTCCCCGTTAGTCCTGATGTAGAGGAGCTGGTGAGGGAGGCGCAGCTCCGCACGGACCCTGCGGCCACAAGAGGCAGCAGAGAGTCCAGCCCAGGACAGAGCGCCCTGAGGCTCGGCAGTGGTGGCGTCGTTCGTAAGAAGGAACCTTTCCAGAATGTAGCGGCCTTCCAGGGCAAAGGGCATTCTCTGGGCAGTGGTGTAGGCTCTTCCCCTACAGCGGAGCACCGTCCAATCACACGGCAGCACAGTGGCGGTGTTGACCTGAGTGCCAGTGTGTCAGATGTCTCTGCTGATGCTGGTCGAGAGCTGGTGCGTGTGGCGCCAGGTTTTGTTACGATGAGGGACGGTCGCAGTCTGGACCCAAGTCTGATGGAACAGCAGCGTAGGAAGTTGCAGGAGATGGTTTCTTCAATCCAGGCCTCCATGGAACGCCATCTGCAGGAGCAGCAGAGCGCCTCTGCCTCAGTCAGTGGAGGTGACGGAGGTGACGCAGCTGGCCGGGAGCGGACGGAGCTTCAAGACAGATCAGCTGACGGTGAATCGTTACCTTGTGAGGATTTTGAGGAATCGGAAGAGATGGAAAGTCAGGATGCTGGACAAGGTGGCGCCACGGAGCCCATGGATCACTCCTGATCGCTAACCCTAACCCTAGTTAGCAGCCTACTATCACAGCTAGCATCTATGTGTCATTTCGCTGCAGGTGGGGCACCGACGCTTCGGTCTACATCACGTTTCCTTGTCTTTACTGCATGACTCAAGCGTAGGGCCCCGTTCTTGTCTGTCCTAGCAGATCCTCAGGGGCGGGACAAGAGGTGAAGAGTGAGACACACCTATTTGATGTGTTGCCATTGGCTGTGTCGTATAGACATATTATTTCCAAAACCTTCTTGAGTTTGTAGCAATGGAATGAACAGATGAATCCATAAATCCTGGACATGGAGTCACAACAAGGCGAGGCTTAGCTGGACTAAAGAATCATCAATAAAGACTTTCCTCTACTTCTAAATCAAGAGCTGAAAAGAGGCCCCACCCACCCCCACACGCCCCCAGAGACGCACATTATAGGTTCATGTTAGCAGATGAAGCTTGATCTTGTCGGTCCTCATGATTGGAAGCACAGACGCCCCGTGGGTGTAGAGAGGTACCAGCTTGGAGTATTTGAGACTCAACGAGGACTAGTGACACCTATCTGTGAGGTTTTTTTTTAATTTTTTTTTTACATCAGATCTTGAAGTTATTCCTGGGAATTCCAAGTTATTCTGCAGAATGATGACAGAATTGTTACAAAACAATGGCAATTATTTACAAAAATCCAAATTTTCACTAAGTGGCAAATCAGACAGAGAGATTGAGCTGGAGGGAGATATCATTTTTCTTGCCCAGTAAATCCAATGACAAAAACATTTGACCATTTCCAATATTAGCAGCTGTGCTTCAGAATTGTATTTCATTTATGTATTTAATGACTTAAATCACACGTTTCCCTTTGTGCCAGAGCTCATTCTGTTCATTTTGTAAAAACTGAACTCAGCCGCTGCATCGGGGTGATTCCAGCAGGGGGTGCTCACAGTGAGTCACTGAGTTTGTTCTGATGAGCTGGAGAGGTGAGGGTCACTGGCCATTAAACGGCAAACATTGTAGAACATTTGACTTTGTACAGACTTTGTGTTCTTCTCTTCTTGTCAGTGCGGACTTTAGTTCCTGGTGTTTGGACTTTGCTCCTGTTTGGTACTCCAATAAAACATTAACCTCCAGCTCTGACACGACTGACTGTGTGCATGTGATCACTTTTCAAACAACAATAAAAGCCAAACAAAGCGCTTCCTTCTCCAGCTCTGATTCTTCTTCCACCGTCACTGATAAAACGCAAGTCTTTTTGCAGTTGCTGAGGTTGAACTTCAACTAAATCCTGATGTTTGTTGATCCATCGTTGAAATGTTTGTCTGGTTTCAGTCGTTCAGTTGAACGACCAGGAAATCCAGTTCCATCCTCGGGTGTTTCTGAGCTCTTATTGCCCGGGCTTCGGTTTAGTCTACGCTAGGATCCATTTGACAAGGATCTCGTCTCTTGGACAAAGACCAGAAGCTGTGAACAGGAACACAGTCGGACAGAAGTGACTTATCTGAGACGTGGGCAGAAGAGCCAGCTCCTCCGTCCAGGTCCATCCGTGTGTTCTGTCTTTTCTTAAGCTTCTATCATTTGGTTTTCTATCCTTTCAGCTGGTCTTTGAAGACAGGAGCACAGCGTCCATGGTCTGGTGCCTCCACAGCTGCTCCTCACTGGTTGTCATTTCCTGTACAGGGCAGAAAAGCAGCTCAGCTTGACTGAGTGATCAGGATGTCAGACACCTTGGCTGTAACTGGACCAAACCGACCTGCGACCCATGGTTCATGCAACCGTGTGTAACCGCTAGTCCGGTGGATTTGCTCCTTTTCATCGAGGCATCTGTCCATCATCTGCCCAGAAGGAGGTGAAGGTCCCTCTCACTGTCGAGCCAAACGCTCCTGGTGCTGGAATAAACATGGGTCAGTGCTGTCAGACACAGGCCAAAGGTCAAACGCAGAGGCTGCGCCACCATCAGGTCACTCTTTAGAACATCAATGTGATAACCACTGATTTAATCGTCATCGTCGTCTTAGACACATTCCAAACATTACAAGTGTCACATTCACACATTTGAGTCAGCCATAAGGCTTCATGGTCTACTCGTCTGCAGACAGGGGGCGCAGTCCTCAGGAATAAATGATAGATGAGAGTCTTCTTCCGCTAACGTCCAGTCGTCCCTGGTCATGTGATCTCCATGAGTTTCTCGATGTTTCTGCAATGAGGTCAGCTGGTCAAAACGCCGTCCGCAGCTTTGGCTCGTGAACGGCTTCTCC
This sequence comes from Paraplagusia blochii, assembly GCA_016785265.1. Taxonomy (NCBI): domain Eukaryota; kingdom Metazoa; phylum Chordata; class Actinopteri; order Pleuronectiformes; family Cynoglossidae; genus Paraplagusia; species Paraplagusia blochii. The sequence continues at coordinate 41,624 of JAFBJS010006198.1, forward strand.
CCGGTGTGAATCCTGATGTGAATCTTCAGCTGTTTGCTGTTCCTGAAGAACTTGCCGCAGGTGGGGCAGTGGTGGGCTTTCTCTCCCAGGTGGACTTTCTGGTGTGCGTTCACACCCGACTTGTCCACGAATCCTTTGCCGCAGAAGCCGCACTGGTAGGGCCGCTCCCCGCTGTGGACCCTCAGGTGGACGCTGAGGGACGTGCTCTGTCTGAAGCTCCTCCCGCACACCTGGCAGACGTACGGTCGCTCGTCCGTGTGGACTCTGGTGTGACGGACCAGGCGCTCCAGCAGAGCGAAGGTCATCCCACAGAAGCGACACTTGTGCGGCCTCTGGTTTGTGTGGGTGATGCGGTGGGCTCGCAGCGAGGACGCCTGGCTGAACGTCCTCCCGCAGGTCTTACACAGGAAGGGCTTCTCTCCTGTATGGGTTCTCCTGTGCTGGTTCAAGGCCGACTTCTGGTTGAAGCAGTTCCCACATGTTTCGCACGTGTGGGGCTTCTCTCCCGTGTGGGTCCTGATGTGCTGGAGGTGAAGGTATCGACGCTGGGACGTCTTTCCACAAGTCTCACACTTGAAGGTTTTTTTATTTTGGGGGACAGGAGTTGGGCTCTGTGTCCCATCGCCACCCGTCTGGCTACAGCTTCTCAAGCCACCAGAGTTATCAGGTAGGGGGGGCTGAGGACTGTGAGGTTCTGCCTCCGTCTGATGAACATTCAGGAGCAGCCGCTCCTCATTCTGGCTGCTGATAAGCTCCTTCTCCACCTTCTCCTCCTTAACCCGGAGAGCCTGCGTCTTCTCCTGTGGTAACACTGGATGAAGACAGACAGCAGTGAATGGACACTAACAGACACAGGAAAAACTTGGACTTTGGTCCTAAGTAAAATCATTGGTTTTCTTCATGGACTTTGTGTTTCTTTACTTACCCCTCCTGCTCTGATAGTTATTTCCGTCTAAATCCAGCAGAGGGCGCTGAATCTGTTCCCACTTCTCCGTGTCCGTGCAGAGGAATCTGTCTACGACAGTGAATATGTCGTCAACAGCAGCAGTCAGCTCTTCATCCACAAAACGGTTCTGACTGTCGGGGTGAGTTCTGGTTCTGCTTGGACAGAGGTTGGACTTTGTCTCCTCTGACATCATGACAATGTCCCCACTTCCTGTGTGGCGGTGAGACATGGACCGCAGGTCAGGACGAGTGCATCCTAATGCTCCCTCCTCCTGAAGCTGCTGCTCCACATCCTGAGTGTTGCCAAAGTCCTCCTCCTCCTTCATTTGTGGAGTCAGCGTGCAGCTCCTCTCCTCCTCTTCCTCCTTGCAGACAGGAAGCAGAGGAGGCTCTGGGTGGACAGAGACACTGTGAACATGGGACCAAACTGCTGCTGCACTAGGGCAGCTTGAACCGAGTAAACTCTGAGACCAACCTGCGGCCGGACCTTCATTCTCCACCTGCCGCCCGACTCCGGTGAAGAGCGACTCCAGCAGAGACCAGAGGTCGTCGGCTGCAGCACAGATACGCTGCTCCACAAACTCCTCTGCACCGTCACAGTGGCCTCCTGCCACCGGCTCCAGACCCGACCTCCACACCTCGTCCTCCTCCAGAACACCAGATCTCTGTTGTGGTTCTGAATAAACCAGACATTTGGAAGATCAATAAACTGAGCTTTATGCACAGGCGGAAGACTGAAGGCACCAACCAATCAACGAGCAGAAGAGACAGTCTTATGGACTCACCCGCCCTGCAGTCAGGTTTTAGAAGGACGTCCAGCAGTTGGCGCTGGCGCTGCAGCTCATCTTGACACCGGCGCAGGTTCTGTTGAAAGACGCTGAATATCCGTTGAGCGGCAGTAGTGAGCCGCTGCCTCACAAACCTCCTCAGATTCTCCTCTGGCTTCATCGCAGCAGAGCAGAACCACGAACAACGGCTGACAGCGACATCGAAGCCCGGAGGTGCGGGAGAAAGAAAGACAATCCGTCTAGGTTCACGTCTGACCCGGAAGTTTAATCGCCCTCACCCGGAAAGATAAATAAACATCCTTCTCCAAAGATGAGGTCCCGCCATCTACTGGTCGGTGACTGTACTGACAATAAACAAATTAAAATCCTCTGTTGGTGACTTTTTTTTAGAGTTTATAAAATGATATAAAGTGAGGTTTTTTTTTTTTACAAACGATTGTAAAAAAATTGTTATTATATTATTATATCTCCACAAACATCTCCTTAAACTATGGCATATTCCATGTCCCAAGTGAACGATGGTGTATTTACCGTATTTGCATGTGAATAACCAATGTACTGTACATGTATGTGGATATATGTACATCTGTATACACATGTATTAACACAATACAATAATAACTCAGGTGTCATATTTTTTTTATAATAAATGTTGTAACAATAATAATTGAGATTGTGACTCAGCAGCAGGAAGGGTTACCAACGGATCTACGGACACTAACATCCACTGTCCACCCACGTGGTTTCTATTGTTATCCTTTGTTTAACTCAGGAGTGAGTGGCCATAGAATACTGAAAAAGTCAAACTAAAAATAAATCTCTCAGTTACACGGTCGTCGGGGTCACGGTCCAGGTTAAAGAGTTTCCTTAGGCAACTGGACATTCAGCTTTTTGGAAACCGTTGACTTCTTTGTCACAAACTAATGCGCTGTTTCTTCTTAAATGTAAGTGATTTAGATTCAAATCATTGAAGAAGTCGAAGTTTGATCCAGTTTCACTTGTGTCCGTTCTCGTGAAACCCAGCGGCTTTAGGACCCAGGGCGGCGCAGTGAATATAGCTGCAGCAGCAGTGTGTACGCGCGTGCGCGTGCGCTTGTTTCCCTGCAGTTGTAATGTAATGGAAAGCTCGGCAGATTGTTGGCTGTGGCGCCCCCTGTACCAACAGAGAAGGTCCTGAAGATCAACCGAAGTGAGTCAGTGTGTCTCTTAGTGTCCCACTGTAAGACCGGTAGTTCTATCAGGACCAGAGGTTAGAAGTGAGGTTAGAGGTTACTCCTCATACTTTATCTAATGTGTTCCAAAAATGAATGATGATTGAATGGCTGTAATCATTGTGGTCACTATTGCATGTCTCTCATTAGGTAAGTCTGTATCTATCTCTAAGTAGCTCTAGGTCTGTATCTATCTCTAAGTAGCTCTAGGTCTGTATCTATCTCTAAGTAGCTCTAGGTCTGTATCTATCTCTAAGTAGCTCTAGGTATTACTGGGGGCCCTGGAAGTGGCTCTGGGTTTTTTCTGTCCTCCACAAACGTAACGTCCTGTCAACATCCTTCAAAAAACTACCGGTGGGGGAATCCTGATGGGGGGGTCGGGGGGTGGGGTGGGGGGGGCATACCTCGGCACGACACCGGGAGTGACTCCTAACCTTCTCTCTTGTCAGATCCAGCCAATCACGGACCGGACCGGAACCACCATGCTGCAGCTGTGCAAAGTCACCGAAGCCCTGTACATCAGTAACGCCCGCTCTGCCTGCAGTGTCCAGCTCCTCCAGCAGGAGGCGGTGACGTTGTGCATTAACGTTTCAAGGCAGCAGCCTTTCCCAGTCGACGGTGACGTCACCAAGCTGCGGATTCCCGTCACCGACGATCCTAGCGAAGACCTGTACGTCCACTTCGACACGTGCGTCGACGCCATTCAGGCCGAGGCCCGGCGCGGCGGCCGCAGCCTCGTCTACTGCAAAAACGGACGCAGCCGCTCGGCATCCATCTGCGTAGCCTACGTGATGAAGCAGCACAAACTGACGCTGAAGGAGGCGCTACAGGTGAGGCATGACCTTTCAACCGTTACTGATCACACTGAACTCTGACTGCACGTCTGAGGTTTCATTGAGCTGTACGATTGCCCAGCGCCCCCTTCAGTCAGCTCCGGGGAGTCATTTGACATAGTCTGCACAGGCGGCGCAGATTCACCTCCTCCTCTGCTGTGGTTCGGGGTCTGGTTTTCTTCATTGTTGTCCATTGTTTCCAGGAAGTGAAGTCAGCTCGTCATGTGATCGATCCAAACCCTGGTTTCCTGTCGCAGCTGCAAAGATACGAGCAGGAAGTGGAGAGACGACGGGCGCAGGATGGTTACTGAGTGTCGAGTACTCACCCCAGATACAGACGACTGGAGATCTCTGGGCCCACCTCCTTCACGGAACCAAAAGACCCGGACCAGAAGCACCATGGGTTCCAGCACCATGGGTTCCAGCTTAAGTCTCGACCAACACTCTCAGTGGAACCAGTGGGACAGCAGTTACCGTATCATACTAAGCAGCTACAACAGCCACAACACGGTACCAATAAAGACTCTGGTTCTGGGTTCTGATTGTGATGCAGTGGGACTATGTAGGTTTGCTAACATGTCTCCACGGTTGCCCTCGTTTTGAAGGAAGGTTTTGACCATGAATAAAAACAGTGAACCCACGTTCTGAGTGAGACGACCTTTATTCACCCAGCGCTGAAACATCTCAGGTGTTCTGAGGACCGTATCCGGGCCGGGCGGGTGGATCAGGGGCTGGGAGCCGTAAGTTGAGGGCCATGACTTTTGTCCCACTCCTCACGCACTCCGTCAATCCACTCGTTGTAGTTGGACACCTTGGTGTAGATACCCAATTTATCAACACGGCCGCAATCCTCACCCCAGGACACCAAGCCCACCAGGAACCAGGTGTTCCGGTACAGGGTGACCATGGGCCCCCCACTGTCGCCCTTACACGCGTCGATCCGCTGGCCCAGGATACCAGCACACAAGACATTTTTGCTGATGTTGTTGGACATGTGGTCTGAGCAGATGCTGCGGTCCACCAGGGGAACCTTGATGACGTTGAGCGCTGAGCTGAAGTGTCTGCTGTCCAGCCCATCGTTACCCCAGCCCGACACCACGGTCATGGTACCATTGAGGTGCAGAACTCGCTCAGCCAAGTCCTGACTCGGCAGACAGATGGGAACAATGTAGGCGGAGAAGGGAGCGGGGTTCTCCAGACGCATCAGGGCGATGTCGTTGTCCAGGGTCATGGAGTCGTATTCAGGGTGTGTGAAGGTCTGCGGCACCTTCAGGGTCACCTCGGTGCTCTCGTCCCTAAAGCGCTCGTAGTCTCCTGGACAGACATGGAAAGATGTAGCCGCGTCATGAAGCCGACACCAAGATGACTATAGATGTTGCTGAGTCTGGTCGGGGGGAGGGGGACAGGGGAGGGTGGGACGGGGGGGGGGGGGGGGGGGGGGCGAGGGGCTGCGCGGGGGGGGGGGGGGGGGGGGGGGGGGGGGGGGGGGGGGTCTTACCGAGTCGTACTCTGAACTTCAGGTTGTTTTCCAGGCAGTGTGCAGCAGTCAGAACCCAGCTCTCGTCAATGAGTACGCCACCACATTGGAAGCCCCCCCTGGCGTTTAGTATCAGAACCTACATGGAACATATGTGTGTGAACATATATATTTACTACATTTATTTATATATATTTCCTGATTTGACTGGAACTGGCGCTCCGTCACTACGTCATGTGCTCATCAGTTTGGTGTGGTGACTTCACCCTTTGAAGTACTCGTTAGATAGAGCTCAGTGACACAAACTGACCACAGGGGGCAGCACTGAGCTACAGTGCCAATCTGACTGGGACCTCAGTGCGAAGGCAGCCGAAGCTCCACTGGTCTGTGAGCCGTTCATCAGGATCGGTCTTCTTCTCACCTGCCACGGACTCTCTCCCTTCTTCCCCACCTCTCCTCCCACCATCCAGGGCAGCAGACCGTCCAAGGGTTTAGGGTAAGACGACCTGCCAATCCTCAGTTGGCCACATGAGGACGGTCCTGAGACGAAGGAGAGCAAACTCTGCGTTATTGTCATCCACGCCATCTAACCCGTCGTCAAAGCGAACAGTGGGGAGCAGCGGGTGGGGCCGGTGCCATGCTCAGTGACCACCTGGCAGTTGGTCCACTCCAACCCGGGACCTGACAACCTCTGGATCCAAGTCCACTTCCCTAGCCACTAATCCACCACTGCCCCATGTCTCAACTACTCATGAATGAAAACCAGCAGGTCAGTTGTGAACTAAACTCCTCCACCAGGGTTTGTTGTGGTGAAGGGGTGGGTGGGGTTTCCTGTTCTACACCTGGACCAAAGTCTGACAGACAGAACACTTTATTGGATGAGAGAAATAAAATATGAATAAATGTATTCAATAAATAAAGAATGTTGTTGTTGTTGTTGTTGTTGTTGTTACCTTCTGGTAAACACTTCCTGCCGTGATGGTGTAACTTGTATCCAGTGGAGCAGCTGCATCTCCGCCTGTGACGGTGTTCCACCACCTCACAGTCGTGATCACAGCCTCCATTATCCATCGAGCAGTTGGTGGCTGTGACGTCTGTATGAGAGATTGAAGCTGGTGTCAGCTGGTATCAGCTGGGTTAGGGGTGTGGTGTCAGCTGGTATCAGCTGGGTTAGGGGTGTGGTGTCAGCTGGTGTCAGCTGGGTTAGGGTTGTGGTGTCAGCTGGTGTCAGCTGGGTTAGGGTTGTGGTGTCAGCTGGTATCAGCTGGGTCAGGGTTGTGGTGTCAGCTGGTATCAGCTGGGTTAGGGGTGTGGTGTCAGCTGGTATCAGCTGGGTTAGGGGTGTGGTGTCAGCTGGTATCAGCTGGGTCAGGGGTGTGGTGTCGGCTGGTATCAGCTGGGTTAGGGGTGTGGTGTCAGCTGGTATCAGCTGGGTTAGGGTTGTGGTGTCAGCTGGTATCAGCTGGGTCAGGGGTGTGGTGTCAGCTGGTATCAGCTGGGTTAGGGGTGTGGTGTCAGCTGGTATCAGCTGGGTTAGGGGTGTGGTGTCAGCTGGTATCAGCTGGGTTAGGGGTGTGGTGTCAGCTGGTATCAGCTGGGTCAGGGATGTGGTGTCATGTGCTGTTGAACTCCTGCGTGAACCTGGTGTTGATTTCACACTAACTTTGGTCGCAGAATCGTCCCTCGTAGCCAGGGTGACAGCGACAGGCGTAGGACTGGAACAGTTCCACGCAGGTGCCATGGACACAAGAGTGAAATTCACACTGCGTTCCATCTGCAGCGAAACCAGACTGAGCGTGAATCACTTTCCTGTGTTCCTGCTAACGTGAATCTTGAGAACTCACCAGTGTAAATCATCCAGAACTCCAGCTGTGGGAAAACACAACGTTAACGACATCAACGTGACATCATCAGTTACAACTACGATAATGACATCATCGATGAAATCAATGTGAACGTCATCAACGAAGACAACAACGACGTTAACGGAACCATCTGAAAAAACAACCTTATCAACATCGTTACTGAAAGCAACAAGGTCAACGAGATCAACGAGGACGACAACAACAACAACAACAACAACAACGATATCATCTACTCAAACAACGTTAACCGTTAATTACTGGACACCAGATGAATGTTGGCCCTGGATGGTTTTCACGCATGGGACCTTCACCGGCTTTAGCTACGACTGCGGCCATTTTGACTCCTTTGTTGTTTTGTGTGTTCTTACTGTGGCTTCAGCGGTTTGAAAAATTTCTCTGGCTTCTTCAAAGTCACACTTTTCCTCCACACATTCCCGTTCCATGGATCCAGGTTTCAGCTCCTCCAGGAAACTGTTGGCCCGACGGGAGCGAAGCAGCATGTGAGCTTCGTGAGGGTCTGAGAAGACTGAGGGCCAGGGAGAACCAGGTGAGCCAGGTAAACCGTGGGGAACCAGGAGAACCAGGTGAATCAGGTAAATGTTACAGTAAATATTTAAAGCACCTACTGGAAAGGCTGAGTACTGCTGAAGACCACAGCAGGATGAGCGAGGATGTACAGATCCACTGCACGTTCATGGTGATGTCACTCCTAGCAGCAGCCAATCAGATCTGACCTTCAAAGTAGGTGAGAATTAATAAAATCAACGTAGGTGAGAAGCCACCTACACCTGCAGCTCCACACACACACTTGACCAGGCCGACGTCCTGGTCTGACGTGGAACGTAGAACCTGGTTGTGCCCCAGAGGGCAGCAGGTCCGAGGTCATGTGACCAGAGTCTGTGGATAAAGAGGAAATAAAGACTGTTTCTCACCGACGTCTGAAGATGAGGAGTGGAGATCTGAGGACGAAGCTGACGTTAATGACTGACAGACGATTGCATGTGTGTGTGTGTGTGTGTGTGTATTGACTAATGAGAGTCCAGTCGTGACCCGAGTGAACACACACACACACACACACACACACACACACAAAGACGAGGTCCAACCAGCGCCTGGTTGGACAGACAATGTTGACTGACGAGAGTCCACGGTGGAGTAAACACACACACACACACACACACACACACACACACACACACACACGTACACACACACACTGACACACACGGGTGCCTGGGTAGTGGAGACTTTAATCGAGGATCTTTTGAGAACATCAAATATTTTCCTCCTCTTTCTCCTCAGGCTCAGGTCATGGCGTCTGGACACTGGACGTCCTGTCTGTGCTACAGTAGCCTGTTAGCTACACAGAGCCAAACCAGGTCACAGCCTTTCCTGGAAGTCCTGCTCCTGAACAGGGGGCGGCGCCACGTACCAGCTTCAGGCGTGTTTATGAGCCAGGCCTCTGGGGGCGTTGCGGAGCTCCGCCCTCGACAGAAAGCGGGACAGTTTTTAGGTTAGGCCTTTGTTGGCTCCCGGTTCCCGCGGCTCCTGTTTCCTTTTGTCTTCTGGCCTGTTTTGATTTTTCGGGGCACAAAAAAACGGCCCCAGGGCCGCGACCAGGGCGTGGCTCCCGCTTCCGTTGTTGTTGCTGTTGTTGTCGCGGTCACACGGTTACACAATCGCACACAAACATGCATACGTTAAACAATGAACGCTCACGTCCTCATGACCTGGAAGGCTTGGTGGGCGGGGCCAGGAGAGGTTGTCGTCACAGTGATTGTTATTAAGACTCTACTGGGTTCTCTAGATCAATTTGTTGGTCAACTGTTGGTCAACCTGATGATCAACCATTTGACCAACTGTCTGTCTGTTTGATTTGGTGAGTTCCAGTGTGTATGAATAAGCACCACCTGCTGGCCTGCTGCTGGTCCAGCAGCTGTGTCCTCCATAAACCCGTAAAAGAACACACAAAAAGGCAACGTTATCAATTCAAAGCACAAGATTTGGACATTCTTTCTGTCTCTTCATCGACTACATTCAACTGTTGCTTCTTTGTCCCTGTCCTTCCTCTGTTTGTCTGACTGTTTTGGTGCTGGTGTTGATCTGATTTTCTTGGTCTAAGGAGGCCGACTTGGGTCCCAAAGGTGACAGGTACAGTATCTTCCTGGTTACCACTGAGCTGCTCTGATCGTAGCACCGTCCCGACCCACATGACTTGCAGTGGGTTCACCTCCCACGGGAATGAACGTTTTGCTCTGATTGATGGTCTTGGAGAATTCTTCTTACGTGGTCAGGACATTTTTATTAAGGTTGTATTGGGACAAAAGGGGAAAAACCAGTCAAAATGAGCAAACGTGGCTTCGGACGTCGTCCAACAATGGAGCAGTGCTGAGCGTCGAGAGGCTTCAGAAGGTGGAGGATGGGGAAGAAAAAGAGGGAAAAATGGAGGGTGGAGGAAGATGCAATGATAAGGGCGTCTCTTCTTTCTCCCAGCGTTTTTCTTTTCTTTTTTTTTTACTCAGAAGCAGGTCACGGAGTGGAGCTGAGGCCCAGTTCCTCCTCAGCAGGACAATGGCGGCCGCTCCTTTGTGCCGAGGTGAGAAGCTGCGGTGAAAAGGCCTTTTGTTCTGCAGCAGGATTATAAAAGCATCAAAGCCTCCTCCACCCTCCTCATCTTCCACAGACTTCTGCAGACCACGGTGAGCCGCACACACGCACGCACGCAGCGGTGAGTCCTCACACCTGACCAACACACCTGACCAACACACCTGACCAACACACCTGACCAACACACCTGACCAATGCTTTTACTTAGTTTTCGCAGTCGGACCATCAGATAGTTAGTGTAGAGGACAAGTACTCAGGACTCGGTCTATGGCTACAGATGGTTGTCTTGAAATATCAGTAATTTAAAGACCAGAGTCCATGGGGACAAATCAGTGCTTGTCCCTGTCCCTGTATGCAGCAGATGTAGCAGTTCATTAGACACACATATATATATATACATATATATATATATATCTACACATTCAATTACACACGATGGTATTGATGAACATGTAGATCCTCCGTAAGACCTTCTGATTGTTGACCATGTCCTGCTGTCGGAACAGAATCATCACATGATTAGACTTCATGAGCCACAGGTCCAGACCTGGATTTGAACCATGAGCCTGCCCTTGTTTTACCCTCGGCTTCTTCTTCGTTACAGATGTTGTCAGGGCTGGTGGGACTCTTGGTCCTGTCCTCTTTCTGCTTCTCTACCAGCAGCACCACCACCCCACCGCCAAACACCAACGATACCCAAGGGAATCCATGGGTCGCACATAGGCCGTTCATACCTGGTGATATTCGCAGTGGGAATATGTCCTTCCCGACCATGCAGCCGTACCAGGAATCCACCATGTGCGACATGCTGCTAAACTCTTTGACGCCGCTGCCCATGGACCAGGTCCCGTTTGAGTGTATCTGTTCACACTGCAAAGGCAAAGTGGGTCCCAAAGGAGACAGAGGAGACCGAGGTCTACCAGGCACGTTGACGTAGCTTTGGAATCCATCAAACACAGCGCTAGACCAGGTTAAACACAGCAACTGTACTGAACTATCGATAGCTAAAGAAGAGGCCAACAGGTAAAAAAGACGTTAACGCCACATCCAAAATCATAAAGCGAGGGACTGCAGTTGTTCTCGCGGCCACAAGAGGGCACTAACAGCAAACCAGTGAGCAGCACACTGGACTCACCTTTGTCCCAAGATCTGACTGCAACCTCAGCGGCTACTAAACTCAGAACCTCAGGGCAGAGTTGGCTTAGTGGTTAGGAACCATGGTTCCAGGTTTGACTTCACCAACTGCCAAGTTACTGAGCATGGCACTGGCCCGACTCCATCACATTGTCACAGTGAGGAGGAATTCGCTTCCCTTCCGTCCTTTCAAGATGACAGGAATATACTTAAAAAAAAAAAAAAGCCAAATAGCTTTGGCGTAGAGAAGCAACGACAGCGCTGACGAGTTGGTGATGCCTGGTGATATCGGAGTGAATTGTAGTATCGTCTTGGGGGATTGGTGTGATTCTTGTTAGCGATGAGCTAACAGTGACGTGACTGTTGTCTCTCTGGTCAAACAGGACAGCCAGGCAGCCCAGGACTGAGAGGACGGACAGGGTTCCCAGGTAGACCTGGATTCAGAGGGCTTCCAGGGATCAAGGGTGAGTAACACATGGATGTTACGCTAGCGCTAAACCTCAGATCAGATATCCGTGGCAAAAACCCAAACTGTAATGGCCTTTTTCTTTCCTTCTCGTCTTTTTTGGTCCCAGGTCAGAAGGGTGACGAAGGAGAGAAAGGACAGGAAGGTCCGTCGGGTTTCGCTGGAGCAAAAGGAGCTCGAGGCTTTAAAGGTCAGTGGAATCAAGGAGGGGTTCAGTTCCCTGTATCTACATATTTTTACAAGGGTAAAGTGGCACTTCCTCCAGAGTAGCACGACAGCATTTCCACCCTTCTCATATATCTGTCCGTCAACATCATTTGGTCCCGAATTAAGAGAAGACACAGCTTTATGCGTCTGGGGAGGTTTGCCAGGACACTAGGATTTGACAAGTAAGGCAAAACATTAGTGACAGATCAGATTGAACTGTAATCCTCGGTTGAGGATCAATCTACCTCACTGTGAACGGTCCAATGTGTCTTTAAAACACAGCTGATGTTGGAATCAAAGCCCGGTTTTTTCCTCTTTTTTTGTTTTCCAGGAGAGAAAGGCGACTTGGGCACTATGGGACCAGCAGGAACCCCAGGTCCTCAAGGAGAAAAGGGTGAATGCCCCAACTACTGTGAGAATGTCCAGGGTATTCCAGGTCCCCAAGGACCTGTAGGACCAGCCGGCACAAGGGGCTTGCCAGGTATCAATGGAGAACCAGGACCTAAAGGTTTCAAAGGGAACAAAGGTGACCCAGGTATTCATGGAGTTCCTGGCTCAGAGGGCCTAAAGGGTGACAAGGGCGATAAGGGCATTTGTGACTGTGTCGATGGGAAGGATGGAGCGGTTGGACCGAAGGGTCAAAAGGGGGAACCAGGACTCGCCGGCGGTGATGGAGTTGCCGGCATAGATGGGCCAGATGGGCCGCCAGGTGCAGACGGTCCAATGGGCCCTCCAGGACCACCTGGTCCCTGCACCCCAGCCATCCAATCGGCATTCTCCGCTTGTCTGGAGGTGCGATTCCCTGTCATCCACTGGCCCGTGCCCTTCCCACGTGTCCTCACCAACGCCCAGGCACACTTCAACCCGTACCTGGGCATGTACACAGCACCTGTCAACGGAACCTACATCTTCTCCTTCCACCTGTCAGTTGCTATGAAATCTCTCAAGGTTGGTCTGTTCCTCAACTACTTCCCTGTGGTCAAGATGACAGAGGTAAACAGCTACGCCACCGCCAGTCAGACGACCATCATGCATCTCACCAAAGGCGACCAGCTTTGGCTGCAGGTGAAGAGTGAGGAGACCAACGGCATGTACGTGGACGAGGAGAGCTCCAGCTGTTTCTCCGGTTACCTCCTCTACCCCGACTCCTGCCAGTATACTCCCAACGGCCGGGATGCCATAACCATACCTGCTCCACTGGGAGATTTTCAATGGGACCCAACCAACTCCACTGCTCCACCTCCTGTAAGTCACAACGGGTAAAAGCGTCTGCGAAACACATAAATGTAAATGTGACCGTCGTCAGCCATGATAGGCTGGAGTCGGTCCTTCAATCAGCCCTAGATGAAGTTTCCGTGTTCGCCAATCAAGCTTTCAGTGTATTTAGAACTGCCAGGTGTAAAGGAGGGGCTTTCTCCTCGGTCGGCCAATCCTCACATGTTCAGATGTAGCCCAGTGTTCTGACCAGTCGTCCACCTTTCTGGGTCTTCCTGGTCTTGACGATGAAACATTACAGAATGAAGCGGTGTTGGGACCAGGGGAAGAAGGTGCAAAAGAGAGACCCAAATCACTTCCTTCGCTCTGGAGTTTACAGTTCCATCACCTTCCTACTGTCTCTGCTCTCCGGATCCAGGTCTGCATGGAACCAAACAGTTCCTGAACTTCCACATCGTTCCATCAGTCCAAGAGTCTGGGATGGACTCTGGGTTCTCCTTGTTCTGCTTCATCTGTTCCAGTCAAAGAAATAATTGCTGGTTGAAATAACCCAAGTGAAGTTCAAAATCAACAAACCAAAAGAGACTTTGAGTCCCTGCTGTGAAAAACCCCCCGATGGAGATCCCCTTCCTTGACCTCGGAGATAAATCCACTCTGATTCTGTCTTCGGTCTTCGGTGGAGAAAGAGTTCACGTGATGTTCACGTGAACTGGCGCACACCTGCTGTGCTGGTTCACGTTTTCATCAGCACTTTGTTTCCTCGGATTGAATTAAAAACTTTGGTTTTTTCTTTAGGTTGTTTCATCGTAGTTTCGCAGCTTTTATCATTTTGCCTCTGAAAATGTACAAATCCCGATGCATGATGAGAAAATGAATAAACCAAAGTGATTCTTAACTTTGGAACTCCTCTTTATTTCCACACACAAGCATCGGTGCCTGGTACCCAGTCATGAGACACCGATTCGTCACTGAGATGTTCTAGCTAAAGTTGTAGACTATCACGCTGTTGTCTGCAGTTTGGTCATAAGAGGGCAGCAATGTCAGCTTGGTGACCGCGCCCTAAGACGAGACAAAAACCTCTCATTTATGTAGAAGACACAGCGTTCAACACCAAAGTCCATGGAGAGAATCAGTGGCTTCAGCTGAGACCAAAGGAGAGCCCCTCCCACCTCCACACTGCATGGACAACTGATGTGTAGCTGGGAGTTAAATGAGTCTCTTTCTTCATGGACCTTGGTGTGGGACGTGTGGGTCCATGTTAACTTCTCAGTTTGCCTCGTTCCTGAAGAAATCGATTGAAACTAAACTTCTTTACATGAGTGAGCAGCTGAAAGAACTCCGCCCACCCCTAAATGAAAACTACAGCCTCAGCACCCCCTCCATCTCAGATTTATTTCTCTACAGGGGGCGCCACACCCTCTCCACCTGACACATTTCCTTCTTCATCGTTGTCCGCCATCATGCCCTTCAGGTAGGAGCGCTTGAACTCCTGGAACACCATCTCCTCCTCCTCCTCACTACGGGAAACCAAACGAGACACATTGAACTCAACAACAAGGTGCGAGAGCTGACGGTGCTGCGTCGACCTCTCACCTCTCCTTCACTGTCGGCAGCACAAAAGAGAAGAAGACACAGAATGAGTGAAGTCCTCCAACAAACCTTCGACTATGTTCATTCTTTCCCTTCCAAATCAAGGAGAAGAAGGATTTGTTGTCTTCTCCCTATAGGTCCAAACCCATCCCTCAGCCAGCACCAGACAAGCACCGCCGGATTAGGGGGGGGTCAGAGTGACCCCAGAGGGTTATGATGGACGGGTCACAAAGTCAGTGACCAAAGCTTACGAATACAAATGTCTTCAACAGTATCCCATTCATGCTGTGTTCTATCTATGTTGTTCCATGAACCAAAATCACTGATTTACTCCATGACTTTTGAGGTGCGCTGCTCACCTGCATCGGGTTTTGGGTGCATCAGTTTGAAGGGAACCTCCAGGCCCACCTCACTACAAAGACAGAAGAGGGAAGCAGAGGTCAGTGGGGGGAGGAGACAGGTTTGGAAACTTTAAAGGAGGAGGTGAACCCACCTGGAGCCCATCAACCTGTGGACGGAGACACACAGACAAGGAGAAGGTCAGTATCACCGCAAACAAGCTTAAAACAACTGTAAAACCGAGGGAGCCGAGGGTTTAGCCCCAGCTGTGACGTCACAGTGACATCACAGATACACAGAAACGCACTAACCCTCCCACGATGAGCTTGACCAGGACTCGGTAGGAAACCAGGATTCCCAGAACTTCCTTCAGAACGCCCTCTTTGATTCTGCAACAGAAGAGACCACAGGGAGTCCAGGACGTCCCCAATCACCAAGACCGCACCCCCAGGAGGGGGAGCACTCTGCCCTCTGATTGGCTGCTCACATGCTGGATGAAGCCAGGTTGGTGTCCTCATGCTTCAGTTTCCCATCCAGAGCGATGCAGCGTCTCTCCCGGTTGTTGGCCAGCAGGGGCAGCAGAGTGTAGGTCTTGTGGAGGGTTTCTCCAGCCAAAACCGAGTCACTGTGACAGAGACACAAGTTGACGACAGGTCCACCATCCATCACATCATCCAACCATACATCCAACCAATCAACCAACCATCCATCACATCATCCAACCATCCATCCATTCAACCAACCAACCAACCAACCATCCAACCAACCATCCATCACATCATCCAACCATCCATCCATCCATCCATCACATCATCCAACCATCCATCCATTCAACCAACCATCCAACCAACCAACCAACCAACCATCCATCCATCCATCCAACCATCCATCACATCATCCATCCATCCATCATCCATCCAATCATCTATTACCCATACTCCTCTATGGCCACTGCCTTGACGTAGCTGTCATTGGAGTACAGAACCACGTTGGTGATTTGATCAACTGAGTAGAAGAGACAAACACCTGTTAAGTCAACTGACCGACTGATAAACATTAAGCTTCTGACCTGTTAGCGCCCCCTGCTGCCAATGAACTCTGCAACAAGCCATTAGTGCACCGCTCATCCTGTCCATCCTGTATCGTTGAAAAACTTTCAGCTCAAACAAGAGTGTAAGAGCTTCCACAATATACAGGGTTTTGCCTGCAGGGGGCACCGTCAGGGAAGTCAGCTATGTTTACCAGAGACGATGATATTCCTCACGTTCTTGCTGGAACTGTTGGTGACACTGACGTGCACCTTGACTGGTTCGCCGTGGTAGTAGACCTGAGGAGAAGGTTGGAGAAGTTGAAGAGAATATCGTCCGTCAAACGTAACCTTGAAGAAAGGTTATCTTGGCTGCCCCCTGCTGACTGTTGACATTTCCACTGAGTCTAAGATTCTCCAAATGTTTCGACTGCATCTCTATCTTTTTCCTCCTTATTCTCTGGTGCAAAGGTAATGCTGGAGAGCACAGGAAGTGATGTCACCTCTTTGTCCAGACTGGCTTTGACGTGCAGAGGTTTTTCCGACATGATGAAATCCCTGGTGGTTTCGACAGAGGGAGCCACCCCCTCGCTTTCTGGAGCAAACTGGACCTTTCTGATGGTCAGAGTCACGCTGCTCCTGGTGGACAAACCACAGAAATGCAGAGTAGGGTTTTTTTTGATGATTTCACTACTTGATATTTAATCATTTTCTCAACACCACAACTGACCAACATTGACTGTCATTGTCCGTCATTTAGGAGAAACTCTGCTGTTGGTTGGTTTTTTAGGAAAGGAAAGAAAACCCCTTGTCTTTAACCCATCACCACAGCGAACAGTTAGAGACTGGAACAAGAAATATTTTTCCTTTCTTCCAGGACCTACAGTCTGTTTTGCTCGTACCAGGAAGGTCTGGTTCTGGGGAGATTATTTGGATCCAACCCTCTGAGACTCACCGCTTGTGGACTTTAGCATCCGGGCTTTCAGCACTGAAGGCTCTGATTTCAAACTCCACGCCACATTGCTGCGGACAGACACGGAAGCGACCTCAGCATCATCACCAGCCACTGGACGCTCATGTGATGACTCACGCTTACCTTATCCACATCTCGTGGTGCAGGCTGCATCGCCACGGAGCAAGGTAGATTATCAGGAAACTGTAAAGAAACAGTCAGACTGACCTCCAACTGTTGACTTCCTGACAGCCAACATCATCAATGTTCTCCTGGGACTTTGGTCTGGACTCAAGTCTTTGTAGAGAAAATGTAATTTCTTTCTGAATGTAAGGAAAATGCCACTAGAGGGCAACTCCTACCTCAAAAAAGAAAGGGAACGCCCACTCTCCCAGCTTCCCCAGCAGACGGGACTGCGTTCTGGAGTGGATTCCTTTGTCGCGGTCCTGTAGAGGGGGGTAAACCTGTCGCGTAGACATGAACAGCTCTCGTCGGAATGCGATTCCCATTACATCGACATCGTCGCGGCCGTAGCGAAATGTACAGGACAGGGTGACAAACACTAGAGGGCAGACAAGGCAACAGCCGATTAAATGAGACAATGGGGATAGCTACGGACGAACACTGACGACAACTGGTTGGAGACAAAGTTGAACCACAGATCAAATTGAAAAATGAAGTGGCAAAGAAAGATTCACGAGATTTACCTTTTCTGTCCTGCAGAGCCCCTGGATCAACTAGGATGACGCCATCTAGTGGACAAGAGATGATAAAGCTTCTAGTGTCAAATCTTTACATGGAAAAAAAACTGTTAGGGTTAGCATGTTAGCATTCTATCATCCTCAGAACCAAACTCACCCACAGGTTCCACTGAGTCCACACGATCTACAAAGTCTCTCTTCCCCATGTACACTGCCACCTGTTGGCAGAGAGAATGAACAGTGACAAACGAAGACAAACAGTTCCAACCATCCACTCCGTCGACGTTGGGTTCCACTCACCGATCTGTCCTTGCAGATCTTTTTGAAAACAACATTTTTTGGGCTCATGTTATGACTGATGAGGAAGGGGCGGAGCCTCAGGTTACGGCCGAGAAAAACAACGTAAAAATTTCGTCTCGAAGTTCAAAAGACGCTACTCTGAGCTGCTGTAAGCGGCTGTGCCTGGACCTGGACGACCGACTCCGCTGGCGTCTGTCGTTAGCCTGTTCGTCTGTAACTTGACCGGGTTCAAACACCTGATGCAGTTGAAGACGGTGCTGAAGGTGAAGGTGAAGATGAAACTGTGCTCACCCTGAATGTCTTCACCACTGGTTGCTGCCCCCACAACTCCATGGGCCAATCAGGAGGCTCCGAGGCAATGACTGACAGGTGGAGGATTTCTGAAAGGAAGGATTGGCCCTGGTTTCCCCTCAGTCAGCAGAAGATCAGTGGCTTTCTTTGCTCTCTGGCTGCTTCTGATTGGTTGATGGGCTGAAGACCAGGTCAGGTGAGGCGCTCCTGGAGACGGAGAGTCCAGGACAAGAATATCCATGGACAACAGGGGGCGCTACTGCATCAATACTGTCAGAGCAGCGATAATCCTCTGTTCTGTCTGTCAGCAGGTAGAGATGAGCTGCTGCTGCTGCTGCTGCTGAGTCATCACTACAGACACACACACACACACACACACACACAGACTCACACACAGACACACACACACACACACACACACAGACACACACACACACACACAGACACACACACACACACAGACTCACACACAGACACACACACTCACACACAGACACACACACACACACACAGACACACACACACAGACTCACACACAGACACAGACACACACACACAGACACACACACACACACTCACACACACACACAGACACACACACAGACTCACACACAGACACACAGACTCATACACAGACACACACACACTCACACACAGACACACACACACACAGACACACACACACTCACACACAGACACACACACACACACACACAGACACACACACACACAGACAGTGAAGTGAATGAAAACACACCTCATCACTAGTTTCACTTTAACACAAACTTTAATCAAGAAACAATAAAAAATGTTGAATTTTCATTTTTTTTACGTCTTAAAAAAAATTGAAAGAAAATCTTAGACATTTATAACCACACGGGGGCAGCACAGTCCAGCACAGGGATCTCTGTTTGTGTTCGTCAGACGTAGGCCCGTGCTGATTCCGCATCAGACCTGGTGATGGCAGTATAAACCTTCTTTGGTTGATTTCCATAAAAAGCTCTGAAAAAAAACCACACACACAAAGATGAAGTGTCTCGACACATTCACACACACACGTGACAACAGCGATGATGGCGACGACCGCGATACTCACTCGTTCTTCTTCTTCTGTCCTGAGGCTGCGCCGCAGGCGGTGCAAAGTAAGGCCCCGCCCAGGATGGACAGACTGGCCCCGCCCCAGCCCAGGAACAGCCCCGTCCCCAGCTCAAACCTGTGGAGACACACACGAACAATACTGGTGTAAGACCACCAGGGGGAGACAAAGAAGAGAAGGTGTCACCAAGGTTGACCAAGACTGACTTGATGCCACCGTAGAAGGGATTGTTGAAGTCCTCCACCACCCTGTAGGCATACCAGGAGCAGGCCGTCAGACTGAGAAGCCCTGCGGGGGGCAGCACAGAGCACGGCATCAGCACGAGCAGGAGCAGAGGAGAACAGACAGAGACTGGGAGAGACGGACGAGCGTCCACTCACCGGACAGGATGTCCAGGACTCCTCCGGTGACCGCCATCCTGGCCTTGGTCTGGTCCG
Source organism: Paraplagusia blochii (assembly GCA_016785265.1). Classification (NCBI taxonomy): domain Eukaryota; kingdom Metazoa; phylum Chordata; class Actinopteri; order Pleuronectiformes; family Cynoglossidae; genus Paraplagusia; species Paraplagusia blochii. The sequence continues at coordinate 61,105 of JAFBJS010006198.1, forward strand.
TGGCGGAACCGATCCGGATGCACTTGACACCGAGCAGAGACACGATCATAGAGGCCAGGCCCAGCAGGAGAGAGACAATCATCAGGGCCCGACAGGCCTGGACGTGGGCTGGACACAAAGGTTGGGAGTTCAACCCAGACAGAGACACGGCCGGGATTCGACCGCATATTAAAGGCTAACAGCTAGCCTATTAACAACTCAAGGCTAACGAGGCTAAAATAAAGGACACCATCAAGGAGCCACCAGGTCCACGGGCCAACCTATGGGCTACTGAAAACCAGTTAGCTGAGGTTGAGCCTCAACATCAAAGATTAGCCAACATAACACATTTAGCACATTCACTTTGATCCACCGCTATTCAGAAGAACATTGATGTGAAGAATCTGCTTCCCCTGGAATTGAACCAGAGACTGACTGCTACCAACAGAACTGACCAAACTAACACTGCAGGCGTCTGTGAGGATGGAAATGAGGATAAAGGTTAGCATGAGGCTAACAGCTAACACACATCAAAGAAACGTAGATGTAAAGAAAAAAAAGTGAGAGCCTAAAAAGTCGGCCATGTTTGATGCGTCTGAGGAGACTTCCTGTGGTCCAGAGGACGGTGCCGTGGCAGCGGCCCCGTCTTGGGCTCCCTGTCTTACCTGGAAGGCCCAACAGAGTCTCAAAGTCCCGACACTCGGCGATCCCGGCACTGTTCTCGGCGCAGGAGTGCCAGAGGTTTTCAAACTGCCTCTGGGAGATGATGACGCTGCCCGACACGGTGGAGATCTTCCAGTAGTCGTTGGCCAGGGCCCCTCCAGTCACCAACCAGCCGACGATGCCCATGATCAGCCCAACGGCCTGCACGACGGTGGACATGATGGACCAGAACTAGGAAGACGGACGAGAAGAGGAGTGCGGAGAGAGGACGAGGAGGACGGTGGACGGTCTCTGAGCTGGACTTCACACCTTGAGCGGCTGCAGAGGAAGTTTATGGTGCAATAAACCTCCTCTGCAGCCGCTCCCTCCCCAGCTCCGCCCACACCTGCTGCCACACCTCTGTTTACCCAGAATCCTCTGTCGGCTCTGTCCCCGTGTGTCCAGGAGCGATGGCCAACGGCTCCCACTTTGTCCTCCGTCCTTTTGATTTTATTTTGAAGAGGGAATCATGAGTGATTCTGTCAAAATAAAAGTCCTTACACAGGGGAACAGGATAGGAGAGCAGTGTCCAGGTGGAAACCTGGGCCTCTGGGCCTCGGGGGAACATATCCACACCATGTTAACTCCATCAAGTCCACGAACAATGTCACCTGACTGTCCCCTGGTGGAGGGGGTGTGTCCAGTCCGCGCACGGGTCACTGTGACCACCATGACCTCAGGGCGCGTAATCATCTCTCCTATCATTTTATTTTGAAATGTTTTTCCATGAAAACACAAACATGAAGCTGCACCTCTGTCCTCCTTGGTCCTGTCGTCCACAGGGACAGAACCTCCCGTTAACAGTGAAACAGAAAGCGTCTCAGATTTAATGACACCGAAACTGAGATAAAAACCTTTACTGCACTGACGCATCCCGGCCTCCGACACCTGATCCTCATGATGGCGCCGCTGGTCATGGTGCTCCTGGTGCTGACCAGCGGCTGGCCCACAACCACAGCGCACCAAAGTCCATGGAGAAAATCAGGGATTTGTGTTCAGTCCAGTTGTTGAACCATCACTGAGGACTGACTGTCTCCATGGGTGTCAGTAACACAAACTGAACACAGGGGGCAGCAGCTCCATATTAATCATTGATTATTTGGCCAAAGAAGGTACAGAGCGAAGTCGTGAGTTCTGTTCTGGTTATGGACTCGTTTAGTTTCCGTATAGAACACTTTGGTTTTGGTTCCTGTTCTGTTAAGTTCAGCTTCGTGGAGAAGAGACTTTTTGGACTTTGGACCCAAATGACGTGCAAACATTAACTGTCGACGGTCATAAAACCATAAAGTCCCAGTGACTCAGTCGTCGTTGAAAAAAAAGCTGTGGCTGAAGCAGGAAATCTGTGAAAATACGTTTTCGTGTCGAAAAAGAACCTCAAACATTTCAGACGTCGTTCCCTCCACCTGCTCATCTCCGGCTCAGCGCTTCCGGCAGCGGCACTGTTGACATCTGCTGGCCGCTCATTGTAATGACATGGGTTAAGAAAAAGAAAAACAACAGTTTTTTGTTCTGGTATCAAAACTGATTTTATTCAAACACAAGGATAAAAAAAAAAACAAGAACAATGCCCCCCACCTCCACCCCCACCTCCACCCTCGGTGCTACAGGAAGGACCCGGGGCTGGAGGCGGCAGTGGCGGTCTGCTCGGGGATGTTAGTGGCGTGCATGTCTCTGGTCATGTTGGACTTCTCTTTGAGTTTGGCCTGGAGCAGTGTGTGCTGGACCACGCCCATCCTCACGTCCATCTGGAGCAGCTCCTGCTTCAGCTTCGTCAGACTCTGCTTGATCCTCACCACCGGAGCTACACACACACACACACACACACACACACACACACAGGTTAGCGTCGCGGACGCCAACCTGACCGCATCACAGCCCAGTGACATCTGACCTCCGTCTGACATGCTGCTCCCCTTCTCCTCCATCTCCTGCTTCACCTTCTCCAGCTCCTCACTGATCTGAAACACAGACCTGGGATCAGATCATCCATGACGTCATTTAGTGATCACTGCAGCTGCAGCTCCTGTTCTCAAAAAAAAAAGCATCCTGTCATTTCTGGAACAGCTTAGATTTCAGGACATCTGGTCACTGGTCTGGTCACTGGTCTGGTCACTGGTCTGGTCACTGGCCTGGTCACTGGTCCTGCCCTCAGGACCTCGTTTTATTTATTTATCTCTTCATGGTTGAGTTAAAAATCCACACAGATTCTCATTGGTTATAATAAAAATGTACAGCAGGTGGCGGTGTGGGCCTAAAGCCAGTTGATATGAGGATGGTGAATGAGCAGCAGCAGCAGCAGCAGCAGTGGTGCATTCACTGACCTCAGCCAAGACTCTGGTTCTTTCAGTTACTCCTCCACTGGCCTGATGGTAGCACTCCTTCACCTGCAGGAAGAAGATGAGAGAGATGAAGGTGATGAAGACTGTGAGCAGAGCCGCAGAGAAGAGCGCCCCCTGTCACCTGGCTGAGTTTGGTCTGAGCTCCGCGGTACTCCTGGATCAGCTGCTCCAGCTGCTGGTTGACATACCTCTCCCTGCTGCCCACCTTCTCCAGACTCTTTCCAATGTCCTCCTGCAGTCTGTCCAGGAGGCTCTGTGGACGAGTGGAGAGTGGACAGGACTGTGGGTAGGACCAGGTGCACTGGGAGGACCTCAGGGTCCAGATGATGATGATGATGATGATGATGATGGGACCTCACCTTGGCCTCGGTTAGTGAAGACCTGATCCCCTCTCTATGCTGGTGCATCTGGTCCACATGGATCCTCCAGTCCTGCAGACCCACACCAAGATGGACATTCACCGGTGCTTTCACAATAAAAGCCTCGCTCTAATTGGCTGCCTGACTCGGACCTGTTCTGGGCCTGGTTCTGGACATTGACCAGACCTGGATCTGCAGATAGTACCTTGTTGTCCATCCTGACAGTGACCTTCAGCTGAGGTAGAACTCGCTCCACCTCCAGGTTCCACTCTGCAGCCTCCACCGTGGCCTCCAGGATCTCCTCAGGTCTGGATGGGGATTCCACGTTCTGTAAGAGAACCCGACTCAGCGCCGACCGCAGACCCAGTGTGAAGAAAAGAAGGACTCAACTCACAACTCCACTGGAGCGTAACTTCAGAGACTCAAGGTCCATCACGTTCTCCTCCTCGGCCTCCTCTTCCTCGGGCTCCTCCTGAAATAGAGACAGAAAGAGTCCCACTGAGTGTCCAACTGTGGTCCCAGTATTTCCCTAATGACTGGACCGTACCATTATCTCCTCCTCCACTTTGCTGAGTGTGAGCTCCGCGTCGTCCTCCAGAACCGACTCCTCCTCTGTGGTTTCCGTCGGGTAGACCGGCCTGGAAAAGACCGAGGAGAAGAGGAGATGAGGAAGAGCGGCCGGGACTCTGACCTGGGAACAGCAACCCACTTTTCCAGGAACGCAGCTCCTCGGAGACGGAGAACTTCCGCAGTACCTTCTGAAGCAGAAGCCCCTCCTCCTCACAGCTTCCTCAGCCAGGCGATCCAGAACCAGGCACACATGCTCACCTGAGCCGGACTTAAGTTTGGAGGGAGGGAACTCTACCTTCACTCCCTAAGACAGACAGAGGTTAGGGGACTTTGGACCGAGCTGAAGTCACTGATGAGGTCTGGTCAGGAGGACTTGGTGGGACTCACGAAGGCCCTCAGCTCCGACAGGATGTTGGACACGGTGGCGTTGGGTTCGTCGGACTCCTGCGGCTCGGTGAACGGTCGACCTGCGGCGTTGATGAGCCAGGCTGCGATGATGGTGAACATGTAGAACTGTTCACCGGGGTTGGAGGGCAGATATGGGCTGGAGACGAAATAGTGTCTGTGAAGGGAGAGGACAAGGATGGAGGTGAGGACACAGGACACAGGACCCGGACTCCTGCTGGACAGTTTGGTACCTGGACAGACTCTTCATGTTGTGTCTGCTCAGAACTTCCTCCTCGTAGTTCAACGCCTTCAGTTTCTCCAGTAAACCCTCCATCAACACGAACACCTGCTGAGCGGCTCCAGGGCCGCGGTCGTCGTCCTCCACCCGCCGCCCGTCGTCCGCCATCACCATCAGAAGGGAAGGAAGAAGGACGAAGCCCGTAGAGAAGCTCCTCTCCTCCGCGGCTCGGCCTGTCTGAGCTGCGAGTGGATTTGTTTACCTCCTCCACCCGTTGTCAGGCAACCGACGGCTGTGGGTTGAGGAGGTGACAAGAGCGGGAGTCACCACCGACACAGGCACCGACACAGGCACCGACACAGACACAGACACAGACACCGAGGGCCGAGCCGCTAGCACCGACGGAAGTCTTCCGCTGCTACGGAAGCCGACGTGGTTCAAAGCCGAACTGCGGGCGGATTATCGCCTTCGCTCCGCGGGTCAGCGAGTCACCGCAAGAGAGAAGGCTCCCGCGGCCAGCAGGGGGCGCTGACACTGAAGCTGCTCCTGATGTCAAAGTGTTCCCCAGTCTAAGCGAACAGGCTACACGAGGCTAGGCTAACCACTCACTGTTACTGTTATTGATATATGATCAAGTTATGATCGAGCAACAAGCAAATCAAGGTGACCACAGGGTGGGGCTGTTTCGGTCAACTTTATTTGTAGACAAACAGAGGAGAACGTCGTCAGTCAGCTGACCTCCAGAAACCGTTTGAATCTAACGTTTCACCCAAACAACGTCATAACCACAGCGCACCCTGGAGGTGAGTTTCCACACTGCTGCCAAGTTAACGTTCTCACTGCTGTAGCGGTCCTGTGTACGGAGAACTGAGCTTTATCTTTGCATCGCAGCGCCCCCTGTTTGTAGAGCTGTGATAGTGAAGCCGTCAGATTAGTTTGTAAGAATCGCAGCAAATACAGGACAGATGTGGAAAAAGAACAGAAAAACTCCATCTGTAAAATTGAAAAAAAAAATCTTTTATTATTCGTCTTCTTAAGAAGTGAGAAGCAACAACAGGTTAATGTCATTAGCAGCGACAACATTCATTCTCTTTGGTGGTGGTAGGTGATGTTCATCCGTTTCAGTCACATTGCTTCCAGCAGGGGGCCTCATGTTGCCTTCTCGTTACATTTCCATATTTTTCCTCCGAGTGATACTCTTCTGTCGGTGGTGTTGAACCTGCCACCTTAGCCTCCCCCCCCTGGCCCCGCCCGGTGTAATCCTGGGAGGAAAGGAGGAGGAGGAGGAGGAGGAGGAGGAGGAGGACGAGGACGAGTGTGGACGTCCTGGACCCTGGATTTCATATTTCAATCACAGACCTGGAGAACTCTCAGGATGGATGGATTTCATCGACTCAAACAGTGAAATGAACGCACGTGGACGTCTGGACGGTTTCCGTCTTCAGTCTTCTTTCTATGGTTCATTTGATGAAAATTACTTTTTTATGTCAAAATTTACCATAAGAACCAGAGAAAACCAGCAACTGGCCCACTGCTGCCTCCTGTGGTGACGCAGCAGTAATTCTCTGGTTTTCTCCATGAGGTTTGGTGCAGGACACAGTTAAAGCTCCAGCTCAGAGGCCGTGCTGATTTGGACTGGATGTGGACCTTCTGTTCTTTTTGCGTTCTATTACTTGTGTTTTATAAAAAACAAAACAAAAAAAAGTTTCTCCGTCACCTCCTCTTTTCTTGACACACCCTCTTTGCTCTGGACCAGTCAGGAACCAGCCTCACCATCCTATCCTATCCTGGTGGCCCGGTTCTCCTCCAGGCCCACTTCAGTGTAGGCCACACCTTCTTGTGGTTCTTCGGCTTTTGCCTGGACCTCCTGGGCCTCCTGGACCTCCTGGCCCTCCTGGCCCTCCTGGCCCTCGGCCACTGCCCTCTCCTTCTTGAGTTTGATACGGAACGTCTCCTTGTTGGGAGCTTTCTTGCTGATGTTCTCCTTCAGCCTTTCTCCGGCCTGCTGCATCTTTTCGCGCCGCTCCGGGGGCATGACCTTCTCGCCCAGGTTGTGGAACCTGTTGCTGATGTTGTCCTTGGTCTTGTTCATGTTCTCCTTGGAGAAGGCGGCCTTCAACGTCTCCGTGCTCTTCACCATGGACTTCTTGAGGCGGGCGGCTCGCGAGGACTCGGTCTCCTCCACGCTCAGGTATTCCTCGTCGGAGGAAAGATCGGCGGGAAGGTCGTAGGAGTCCGGCTCTATCTCCACACCGTCCAGACCGACGCCTTTGGGAGTCTTGGTTACAGCTACCGATGGGACCTCTGCCTCCCCCTACAGACATGAAGACAGAAGGACAATTCATAGAAACCTATTTTTGGATGAAGTGACCCAGAGGACTGAGGTCTACGGGAGACACATTCACGTCTAACCAGCGCTAGCTGCCGGTCATTTTAGACGAAAACATTTATTTTGGCGAGGACTGCGGCAGGAAAACCAAACTTCCTGTTTGGCGTTGTTGCTCCCGAAGTGTCGATGATGAAAGTGATCTGCAGCTGCTGCGTCCATTAGGAGCGGACCAGGAGGTGGAAAACCTGATATTCCTCTGAGATGTTGGCACTGGTCCTTGTAATATCAGGTTTTTACTATTTTTACCAAACAGAAAGTGAGAGCGGTGCAGGCAGGAAGCTGCTGCCATCTGTAACGGGAGACGGCCGCCGGAAAAAAAAAAAACGGCGTCTGTACTGGTCCGCTCTAACAGTAAAAACCTCTCAACTGGACTGGCCCCCTCCTCTCTTCTTCTTTGGTTTTGACTGGCAGATGTCAATGATGCGTCATTACTACCAACTAGTGGTCATGTTTTGTACTGCCTTTCCAGAAGATGCAGTGAATGAATTGAGTCGACAACCAAGCAGCAGAACGAGCAAACGTTAACGGTCAAAGGTGTAAATAATGAATAATAATAGTTATTCCCTGCATGTCTAAACAAAAATATACTCACTAGGTGGCAGTATCGACATGGCCCACAACTTTGACGTCTGGATTTATTCACAAAGTGGGATCTGGAGTCTGTAGATGTCACGGATTAAGAGGTGACGCATAAAGTCCCCCAAAGAGCACTTTGCGGTCCTGGAGACCGGGTCAGACCACAGGAGACACAGGGATCCCAGAATAGCCCGCTGTAGAGCAGCAGCTGCCGGCAGTTATTTTCTGACCACTGGAGGTTTGAGTTAGAAGACTAACTAACTGGAGACCAAAGTCCACGGAGGAAATGACTGATTCAACTGATTCACCTTCATGTCTTATTTCTGTGACTGAAGTCTCACCTGGTAGATGATGACCCGGAACTTGTTGCGGGTCAGCAGCTCGTCCTGCGTGGACTCCACTTTCTTCACCCGCACATTTTGTTTCTCCACTCTGGTTCGGACCTCCTTCACGTTGGCGCTCACCTTGCGGGTCTTCTGGAGCAGTTTCTCCACCGTGCCGCTGGTGTCGCTGTGGTCTTTGGCCAGCTTCAGGACATCGCCCTGGATGGTCTTGATGTTGTTTTCCAGCTCCAGTTGACGCTCTTCCATGCGTTGCTGACCTGACTGGACATTGTCGATGATCCCAGCCACCCGCTCCAGCAGGGACAGGATGGTGAGGGCGCTGATGGGGTTCCCGGCCTCGTCCTCCACTCCAACGATTTCCAGTTTCTCCTGGACTCCGGCGGTACGGTACTTCTGTTGATCCATAGCCAGCTCTGCTCCGTCGGTTCGGATCTTGTTTGCGGATCGGTTCTGAGACAAAGTGGAGCGAGCGGCTAGTGTTGGGCACAGTAGTCAGCGGGTAGACCAACTGCTGTGACCCTCAGGACTCAGGTCTACAGACAGAGGGAGGGGAACTCCACCTCGAGGCTTTTTTAAAAAAGTCGTCTGGATCTAAACTGGATTTCATTCCTCACAACCCCGCCCTCCAACCCTAACCCCCTGCTAAAAATACCCACTCTTTGTAAGGTGACACTTGGTCATTTTGGGACGACGATGGACCACCTCCAGTCAGGCCGGCGGACAACACTTTGTCCATGATTAGGTCACGACTTAATAATCCAGCAGCTGTGAATCCTCTTCATCACCAGCAGCTGCAGCAGTGACTGGAGCTGGAACCCCGGCCCCTGGGGGCTGCAGATGAAGCTCATTCAACTTTCCACAGTGCCACAGTTGGCCCCAGGGCCAGAGCTTTGACACGGGCCTGTAAATGATATCATTGCATTTTGTCAAACAGAGACACAGTTAAAAACCCTTTTATTATTATACCAGAGACCAGTCTCCCAGTCTACATGCATGGACATTAACACGTCAAACACATTCACATTTACAAAAGGTCAGGGGCGGGGCCAGCTGTGTTTTTCTGTTTCTCTCCCACCCAGATGTCCACCAGAGAGGACAGCTGTCAAGTGTCAACCACTTCCTGTGAGTAAGTATGGATGAATAAACACACCTCCACGGCACTGTGGACAATAGCAGAGATTTTGGCTGCTGACCCACCGCCGCCCCCAGTGGTCAGTTTGCGTCATCGGGGTCTCAGAGGAACCTCTTAGAACCCAGTGACGAGGCAGCAGCAGGTTCTGCTGGGTCTGTGTGAGTCACAGACAGAACAACTGACACTGTCGCCTGCACTCAGCAGCTTCAACATCACCATCATCATCATCATCATCATGGAGGAAGTTTTAGCCCCACCTCCTTACATCCATCATCCAATGAGCAGGCAGATAACCCTTCCCTCAACAACGACAACACGGTAAATAGTTTTTACGACTCATGCGAATTTACAGCAGCCAGAACTGGAGAAGCATAAAAAAACAAGATGGCCGACCGGCTCTGAAGGGGGAGGGACGCTCGTGTTCCTGGTTCTTTGACTAAAGCTGGGTGGCAGAGACGCTCGGTCTACTACTGGTTTCTGCTTCCTTCCCGGCCGCGTCGAAAAGTCTTCAACAAAATGTTGGTAGAAACGAAGGCGAGAAAAAAGCATCCAGGAGAGAAGACGTAGAAAGAAGTTCTGGGTTTTCTTCTTCCTCTTCTGTTCCTCTGGAGTAGTACTTTTAAAAAAGCACCAGGTCCAGAATCAGCACCAGGACTATACCATCCTGGAGTTGGACTCGGAGGAGAAGTGTCCCAGGTTCTGTTTCTGTCGCCGCCCCCTGTTGTTCTTCGGACATTTCCTGTCGGAACAGAGAGAAAAGATTTTCGGGTCAGAACAGCCGGGGCCATTAGGGGGCAGCGCTCTGTCTCTGATTTACCTGGTGATGCACATGACCACGGCCACAATGATGGAGATCTGAACGGCTCCGATGATGGCGGCGATGAGGACGTAGTGCAGTTTCTGTCCACTGGGGACCACGTAGAGGATGTTGAAGTCCTGAGGGTCATCGCACTGTAGACCTTTGTACCCAGGCTCACATCTGACACATCATCATGAAACAGCGGACAAAATATTAACAAGCTTTCTCCATAATCAGTGTATGTAACAGCAGACCCCACTGACCTGCAGGTGGCAGTGTTGTATTTCATCTCACATTTTCCATGGACGCAGAACGTGTCGGCGCAGGGAACTGGCATCCCGGCGTAGAATCCGTCGCTGGGATCCAGTCCTGTTTTTTCTGGAATTAGAGGAAATGAAATGGCAGTTGCGAGGACACGTGGACGTGTCGGCCGGTCAGGTCGACGACGACGATCATTACCTAAAACGTTGACCTTAAAGTGACTGCTGTCGTCCTTCCTCCCCAGCTTCTCTTTGTCCCCTGAGGTGGAGACAGACAGACAGACACACACACACATCTTTGTGAGGACACGGGGTCTGGAAGCGTTAGAACTTGAACCGATGTCCTCAGCAGACCACAGAGTTCCTCTGTGACTTCACTGAGTGAAATTCTTTTCGGTCTTCAGATTTGACTCAGTGACACACAGTGACCACAGGGGGCAGCCAAGGACCGACAGGCTGCGGTAACTGTGGATTTGAACGCCTTTTGTGTTGTCGACGCCATGACGTCATGTGACCTCACCGCTGCACGGCCCCAGGTGTTTGACGTCAATCTGCTCCTGCTTCATACACGACGCCTCCCGCACCAGACACGGGTTGTTGTAGGAGTTTCCATCTGTGGCACAGACCGGGTTTTCGTTGTGACCGCTGCAGTCGATGTTACAGATACACCTGCAGGGGGAGACATCCCTTAGCCAACCCAATTCTAGTTGGGTTATATCCTGTCCAGTTGAGCCGTATGTAATGTCAAACAATCACCACACGTCCTCTGAGTCCTCGTCACACTCGGCTCCATATTTGCAGGTACTGCATTTGGTGAACTTCTTCCCAACGTCGGCACCCGAACTTTCATCGTCTGCTAGAAAGAAAACCAGAGCACAGCACAGTCACAACCAGGAGCCCCACCTAGTGGCTGCTGCCCGTACTCACAATACTGCTAGTTCACTAGTGTAGTTAGGCTACACTTACAACGAATCTGCTGCGCAAAATGACGAGGTCGTAAAGTTAAGGATCGTGTGAAAACAAGGAAATGAAAAGAACGTTTGATCAGGTGATATTAACCAGAAAACCTCAGGCCTCAATCATGTACAGCTGATCTGGGGATGATGGCTCAGGCCTCACCCGCTGCTCATGTCTAGCAGTTGGCTAATGGACCTGGTGGGGGCGCTGCACATTGCTGCCTCACCTCTACCAAAGTAAAAGTCCAAACCCTGTTGTCTCGGCCTGAGGTGAAGGACACTCACCGTCTCCATCTCCTGACCCTGATCCTGGATCTGTGAACACAGGATTTAAACACTAGTCAAGAAAACAGCAGCAGTGTGATTTCAAAATAAAAGCCTTGGTTCAGTCTGTGTCACACAGAGAAACCCACAGAAAACAATCGTCGGACGTCTTGAACAGTGTGTGTGTGTGTGTGTGTGTGTGTGTGTGTGTGTGTGTGTGTGTGAAGCACCAGCAGAGCAGGGACCGTCCGACACCCTGGAGATCAGCCTCTGTTGTTTGCAGGAGGCCTGTCTCCTGTAGCACTCGTTCTGGTAGGTGTCTCCGTTGGAGCCGCACACTGGGATGTAGTTCTTGTGACACTGGAAACCAAAGGAACAGACAGACAGACGGGTCACGCCCGGGGTCACCTGGTAGCCCCATAGTCTATGCCCACAGGTTGACCCCAAGACAGTTGCAAGCCACCTGGTGGCAGTTGCCTGTGCACACGTCCGAGCACAGTTCCTCAGTTCAGCTATACTTACATCAAATTCGCTGCTAACAAACTGGAAATGTTACGAAATGGACGTTGACTTAGGGACTGACGTGAAGTTAGGGACAGTTTCAGACAGGTTGGCGACCCCTGCTGCTCACTTACAGAGTACACGAGAGGTTCACGTCGCTGATGTCGTCTCTTCTCCTGCTCCCCATACTCTATTAACACACACTGGTCAATCTGTCAGCCGGCTCGGACGCAGACTCTTCAGAGACCAAACGTCTACGGAGCAACGGACCGCAGGACCGCCAAAACAGAAGGGACGGTTCTGCTGCTGAGGGACACAGTCACTTGTGGTTTCTCCCCTCAGCCGTTTTATTGAAAAATAAATGAGTTGCAGGGAGGAGGAAGAGGAGGAAGAGGAGGATGATCCACGAAAGACGAGAGAATCCGAAAATAAAAGCTTCTCACTGTCACGAGAACTAATCAATAAACATGAATATTTGAACATCCTGCTGCAGCACGTGAAAGTGGAGATGCGCTGCCAGGTCAGACGGAAAACATGTAGTTCCTGGTTTGGACAGCAGGGGGCGCCATGGCTGACCATGGTGGTGAACAGGTGTTTATGTCAGGGTTGGGTTCGAGAAGCCCACATTCTTTTGGGTTGGTTTGGACGATAGTTTTTCAGAAACATGTGATTCTTTCACACACAGGAAGGGGGCGCCACCTACCTGGAACTGACAGACACATTTAAGTTGGGCCCCGTCATCCCTGCAGACACCTCCGTAGCGACAGGTGGCGTCGTCACACACTCTTAGATCGCTCTTCTTCTCCGACAGATCTGGAACACAGATGCAAAGATGAGAGAGAACCGATAACGACTGGGAAATGTTAGCAGAGCAACAGTTGGACGAGTGACTCTGTCATAACCTGCAGCCCAGATGAACCAGACCATCTGGATCTCAGTACCAGATCCAACTTCCAGTTCAGGAATATGTGTACGCACTGTACATGTATAAACCATGTCTTCAGAGACCACCAACGTCTGAAGAAGACACACTTCTTCAGTGGTGCTGTGAATCTTTTATTTTGAAGGCGAAGGCTGCTCACCTGTCTCCTCTCTGACCTATGTCAAGAATTAGCTACAAAGACTTTTATTTTGACATTCCACAGCTGTTTACCAATGAGATGTGATCAGCTTTCAGAGCAACACACGGTCGCCTCATCAATAAACCTCAGCTGATCTCTGAGGCCCTGTAAAAATGAACGACGGCCCGATTCGGGTTTATGAGCCACCGGTTGACCACCTCCGCTCCGGAGCTCGGTCCTGCAGACTCTCCCTACCTGTGCAGTCCTTCCGGCCTCGACACTCCCCGCTCTGAGGCGAGTACGAAGCTGGCGCCTCCTGCAGGTGGAGCAGCAGAGTAAGCAGCGCCGCGGAGAGAAGGAACCGCAGGAATCCGCACACGCGCCGCACGGCTTCGGACTCCATGATGCTGAGGGCTCGGGGCGCGCGCACACACACACTCGCAGACGCAATGAGGCGCGCGGGTCGCGCTCGGTTCAGGTGCAAATGCGTCCAGAACGGAAATAAAAGATGGAAGAGGCGTCAGGGCGCGTTCACAGGGGGGCCGAGGGGGGGCACTGTCATCGTCATCTTCATCATCCCAGAACACGGCCCGGAGCAGCGGCGGTGATGTCGCGGTCTGTCCACGTTGTTGGAGGCGGAGGAGAAGCTCTGCGGAGGGGGTGAGACCACAACAAAGAGGGGGAGAGAGAGAGAGAGAGAGAGAGAGAGAGAGAGGGAGGCAGGAGAGTCACGTGACCAGATGCGACACACCCCTTCACCTTCACGTACTCGTGCCTTTACAACAAAGAAGCCGAGAAAAAGCCCAACAGAGCTGACATTGATCCTCAGACCTGACGAATCGATCACTGATCACTGTCCCAACAGACACGAGTCCACCGACACAGTCTGTGACTTCAACCGTGTCAAGGGCTTTGGACTCTGTCATGACTTCTACTGCCCCCCACAGACGGAGCAGGGGGAGGGCGTGGGTGCATCTCCATCAGGCCCAGGTCTGACAGCAGCAGCAGCAGCAGCGGGTCAACCTGTGTGGTACTGTTGCTGTACTTGGTTCCTCTTCAGTGGTTCTACAGGTTCTCCTGGGTTCCATCCACACTTCACACCTGGTGAGCAGGGAGTCACTGACGCCGAGGTCTGTGCCTCCATCGCCAACGACATCACATCCTCTGGGCTCAGCATCTGGAAGACGTCAACAGTCGGTTCAGTCTGTCCAAGAAGAAACTCTGGTTTCATGAAGCAGGCTGAACCCAGACCAGGGCTATGTCCATGTACAATGTGGATCAAACCTGGGCTCCAGGGCTGGTTTAAGGTCCTTCAGTCTGAGGAGAGAATGCTGCGACCCACTGATGTGGTCTACACTGATGGACCTAAACTGGTCATCAGTGGTTTGGACCCATCAGTCTAAATCATAGACCCAAAGTCCATGATCTCATAGACATTGCTGTCTTTACGTCTTCTACCCTGTCCTCGTCCACTGCCCCCCCCCCCCCCCCCCCCCCCCCCCCCCCCCCCAAGCGAGGACTTCGTGCGAGGACAACTGTCCCTACTACAGACTGTGACCAGACCAGTCCCAGGTGGACATTCACACTTGAACATTTATATATTTGAACCCTCCTTTATTTTCCTTCTTTTGTGTTTGTGTTCTTGCACGGTTTGGGTAACATGGACTGCAGGTCTGTCCGTCCAGGAAGTGGACACTCACCTGTGGCTCTCACTAAGGTTTCAACCTTTTTCTTTTTTCCAGTAGTTTTTCCTCCCCTTGGCCGAGGGTCTGAGGCTGTCTCTTATACACATCTAGATGTGTATAAGAGACAGCTCCCTACCTGTGCAGTCCTTCCGGCCTCGACACTCCCCGCTCTGAGGCGAGTACGAAGCTGGCGCCTCCTGCAGGTCTGTCTCTTATACACATCTAGTTGTGTATAAGAGACAGGTTCCACGGTTGTGT
>JAFBJS010006198.1:86971-99969 GCA_016785265.1 Paraplagusia blochii
AAAAGAAAATGTTAAACTAATTTAATTTAACACCACAGGGCTCATCAGCTTTAAAAATCCTAATGGCTTATTAACACATCTGAGAACAAACTCAATATCAGTCAAAGCTCTTGTATTAGATCTCATCATGAGAGAGGGAAGACGAAAAGTCCAGCTTTTGTTGTGACAAATGCTTCACCGACACAAGCGTCAAAAACATTTCAGGAAAAAAAAATACCTGAGAAAAGAGAACTGTGATACTCCTGACACTGACGGAGAACACGCATCGACTAGAAGAAGGTGCAGAGAGAAGCAACAGAGACGTCTTTATACCAAGTCGGGGCGGAGTTAACAAGACGGGTGGAATCAGTGAGGGATTCACTGTCACCAGAGGATGGAGACAGGACAAAAAAAAGTGACAGGACAGGAATTGAATCACGACAAGAACCAACCAGGAGACAAAGCTTTGAACTGGTTCGAGGAACAAAACCAGAAACGTTACAATTTCTAAAAATCCAGTGTAGCCTCCTTACAGTCTATGGTAGTCTACAATGACCTGATGAGGTTGACTTCCTGTAGCGTTCACTGACTGAATGGACAGACTGGGTGGACCATCAGACTATATGGGGAGGACTGACTACCAACTACTGTCACATCTCAAAGGCAGGGGGTTGCCACAACAAATCAACATTTTCCATCTCCCCAACTACCTCCATGTCCTCCATGTCCTCCCTCACTGCATCCATCAATCTCCTCGTTGTCTCCTACCTGGTAGCTCCATCTCTAGCATCATTCTTCTACCAATGTAGATAGATAGATAGAACTTTATTAATCCCTCAGGAAATTACGGTTCCAGCAGCAGAAGAACAATCAACAAGAGTTAGATACAAGACACGTGTATCCACTGTCCCTCCTCTGCACATGTCCAAACCATCTTGTCCCTTTTTCAGGGGTTGCCACAGCGAGTTAACAATTTGCATCTCACCCTGTCCTGTCCTGTATCATCCCCTTTAACTCTGTATCTTCTACTCCAACTACCTCCATGTCCTCCCTCACTCCATCCCTCAATCTCCTCTTTGTCTCCTACCTGGTAGCTCCATCTCTAGGATCAGTCTTTTACCAATGTATCCACTGTCCCTCCTCAGAACATGTCCAAACCATCTCAATCGGGCTTTTTCTAGCTTTCTCTCCTCCACCTTCCTGTCTGTGTTGTCCCTCTAAACACCTCACTCCTGACCCTGTGTCCATCCTGTGACGTTCACTGACTGTATGGAGAGAGTGGATGGACCATCAGACTATATGTGGAGGACTGACTACCAACTACTGTTGGTAGACGTCTCAAAAGGCAACAATAAGAGGTCAATCTTTTCGTCCGTCAATATGGAAAATGTTAGTTTTAGACACAATATCTATATATTTGTCCATGTTAATGATGGACTGGTCAACATGTCTGCCATTACCAACTGTCTGTGCAGTAAGACCAGTAGTACTAGTTTAACCAAAGTATTTCTTTAGTAAAGCGCAAACAATCTACTTTTATATATTTGCCACTTGTGTTTAGATGGGAAGACATTCCGAGAATCCCTAGGAACATTTTTCCTCGTGAACCAACAACAAGTCTGAATGCAACGTTCAGGGACATCAACGAAGGTATCTGACATATTCCAAAATCATCAGCGTCCTCAACAGGTTTTTGGAACGTAAATTTTAAGGTGGAACCCGAAACCAGAAATTATAAATATATAATTTCGGTCTAAAGCAGTAAAGGAAAATTTACTGCAAAAAAAAACTAAATTGAATTTTTTTGGTAACATATTTACTTCATTAAGATATAAAGAAAAAAATAATGTTTGCAATGGCTGACACACGTCAGGATGTGGGAAAGAAACGTCCAAATCTAACCTCATTGGACGGCATATGTTGAGCAGGTGGTTTGATGCTGTAGCTCTGACGCCCATATGTTGAACAAACACCAAGGAGATCTGTTGGTTTGGAGAAAAAAAAATTCCATAATTTTCCCTTGAAATCTGTTTTTTCTTTGCATGAATGACGGTGGTTTACAAAAGGATAATACAAGTACTTGGACCATATCATTTTACCAGTATTAAGAAGAGCCTTTTATACCAATATCTGCAATTTTTGAATCATATTTTTTTTTGCCGACCTCTTCTTACTGCCCTTGTGCTGTATTTTAAGTACTTTTCATGTGTATTTGTCCAGTGTGCAGCCGTCCAGCCGGACCATTAGTGGTAATTATCCAACCTTGAGCGTCTCTGTGAAAACATTTGCTCTTTTCTCTGCCCCTTCAAAGATGTGGTTTTTTTTTATTATTATTATTTATTTTATGTTTTGAAAGCTTCCATCCTCTACAAGCTCACATTTCATTAATATTTGATGATAACTTGTTGGATTTTGCAACAAAAAAACCTTTTCTAATTTGATATTGCTTAACATGGCCAGTAAATCTGTGATTTTAAAGGTGTACTCACATGGTGGAATTGCACACATGTCAAAGTGAGGGGCGTGGGCCCAAACTGGTCCGCAGTGTAATTATATTTAGGCCATTATCTCATATCTATCCCTTTAATATTGGCTAGCTATGTAGTACTTGCATTGCATGGCTGTTTTATAGCACGTATTTATTATTTACCATGAATATAAAGAACTGTAAAGGCTCCAAAAAGAAAGCGTATTTTTACGAAACAAATACTACTGATGTGTTTTATTATAAATTAACTTGACAGGGATTAATAATAAGATTTGGTCCCAGATTCCATTATAAATAAAGTTTGTTTCCATGTGAAAAATTGCCATTAATTTTTTTTTTTTGTAAATATAATAATTAGCCAACGACTTTGTCCCAGTTTCTGGGGATCTGGTCCGACTGATGTCTTTTTTTCTCTGTGGAGTTTGTTTGTTTTTACAGTCTCTGCCAAAAGCACAAAGTAATTGTTTACTTTGAATGGATTATATGGATGGATTGAGTGTGAAGTTCTTTTGTCTCAACCTTCTCTCAGTAACAACTTGGCTCCAGCTCTGACTCCGCCGTAGACACCATGGATTCATGAATAAATCTCAAATGTTTATTCCAGGCATTTTACCCTGATCGTTCTTGACCTTCTTCTGGACAGTGAGCTGGTCTCTCCTCTGTTACATGTCAGTATCTACTTCCACTTCACAACCGTAAGGAGAGATGCTAGGTATCTCACCTACGTGGGTGTGTTTCGAGTATTACCAAAGTATACTGTCACGTCAAATTAACTCTGCGATGCAAAATTTGACACCGGAGTTCCAGCTGCTCAGCACCACTGTGATACTACGCTGAGATGCAATTGGAAAAATGTCTCCTTTATTACAACGGACTCGCATACACTCTGGAACTCGCACTCTCCCTGTACTGTACGACAAGCACCTGGATAATCCGAGGTGTCAGAATCAGAGTCAGCAAGAATCAAGGCTCCTCTAAATCTGTATCAAGAAAATTAAGTTAGGAAAGTAGAAGCGAAATGAATTAGATTTGTGATCATTGGTTCAACAGCACTTGGAGTTCCTGGAGAAAAGGAGCATAAGAAATAACTGCGTGGTGAGTAGTTTCTTTCAGATTTTACCCAGAAAATGCACAACTATCAAGAAGCCTATATTCCTGCAGGTTTTTAGTGCCAAAAAGAAAAAAGATATCTGACAAATCACTGTATGGGTTCAGAAAAGGTCTGCTGAGTGGAAACAGATATTTACTCTATTGGCATGTGTTACGTTTAGGAATTACCAATACTCATATCTATTTTTTCTTCAGAAATAATTTTTTAAGATGTATCTGAAAAAGAATTTAACAAATCCAACAAACCTACATCTGTCTTATCATGCTAGACGGTGACTCAGAGGAGTGAAAGGGCGAAGAGGAAGATCCAGGGTTCTCCATCACACATTTTAAATCCACACAAACCCCAAGGAAAACCTGGGGGGCTTGGGCTTTGGCAACGATATCACCATCGGATGGCATAGTCAAGGCTCAAGAACTCATCATCGGCGTAGAGACTGAACGTAGCAAAGTGGGATCAGGGCCCGAAAACGAAGTGCCTGGCATACATTGTCGAGAACGTTCTCCCTAGATGAACAGAATGGTAGAGTCCTGGTGCAGAAATTTCAAATATCTTGGGTGGATTGTACCTAAAGACATAGCTGTAAGGTCTGACATACACTTCTAAGTCATGCCTTGTGGACCCAAGTCCGTTTCCTTAACTAATCCACCAACTGCCCCCAAATCCCTCTTTGCTACCTTCACAACTCACGGAAATAATTAAGTGCGACTCAGGAGGGACTCGAACCCACAACCTTTGAATTAGAAGTCCAATAACCCCATCCATTACGCAGCTACTCTTTGATTAACATGGTTAAAAACTTATATACATTTTCAGCTCAAGGTTCTTGCGTTCCAATAATCCTTGAATGAAAGTTCAGTTAGATTATACTGCAAAGTATAATTACCACAATCCATTAATGTACTACTACAAAAGTTTCAAGGCCTACGGAATACTGGCCCAGGAATAACACACACACACACACACACACTGACTGTTAAACAGACAGGAAGAAAAGACTTCCTGGGACTTCCTGCAGTGATTCTGAATTCACTTGATCCTTTATTGCTCCGTCCTGCCGAGTAGAAAATCTGCATCATTACAGCCATTAGCTGCAATCACAGCCGACCAGTCTGCTCACTGCAGCTAACAAAAGACTTCCAGGACCGTGGCTAACTACGCAGCTATCATCGCATGTGATTAGTAGCAGCTCCTCGACTACTTTCGCACCGCGCTGCCACTGCTAACTTTGATCGTACTCCTCCGATGTATGAATAGACTATGAGGTAAGGCGAGGGCACGGGTTTGTGGCTGGTGATTAACGACAGACGTTTATTCTCGATAACCCGATATTTGCAACTGGAAAATGACGATGTGTGACGGGTCCTGAGAAAGCCTTTGAAGAGTGATGCTGTCCAGCCTAATTTTCTTTCTTCTTGATTCTTGATTCTAATCAGGTTTTTACGTATTAAATAAAAAAGTCACGTCCTACTCCTTGTTGCCATGTGAGATCCTCGCCTTCTCCTGTGAGAGCGTGTTTCCTCCGAGGTGAATTCATTATTCCGTGCACTCGGGCTGTACACCGTGCGGAAGCAGAGGTCATCTGCAGTTGAGTCTGCAATTAACCCTATGCTGCTAATTGCAAATTTCAGGAAAAAAAAAAACGCAGTTCTGTTGAATACGGCGCATTTTCGGAAAGGCTTCGGTTCCATCGGCTTTCATGGGAAGTATTACTGAAATGGTTCGTGCGTAACTGGCAGCGATGTGCATTATAATCCTTTTAGTTCTCCTTTTGCATATAAAGATGAGTATACATTTGGCTGGAATGTATAATCAAATATGGTTTGTGTGTTTCAATTAGGCTGGAAGGCAGCTTTTATTGCATTACTGTCCATGCCGTCCATTAGTTGTCCTCAGATTCCACGAAAACGTATTTAGCCTTCGGCGCTCGGGGGAAGTGCGTGCTCTTCAGCGCCCTGTTCTAATTGTACAGTCTTTGCGGAACTGCGGGTCAAAGATGTGGAACAGTCAGCACCTCCCGGTGGCCGAGTGTTATGAGCGCCACGTGAACTGGGGTTTGATCTCTGGGGGCGTTCGGAAAGATGGGCAGACTGTCACAGTTAGGGCTGTGATCCCAAAAAGGCAATTAGGCATCTTTGTCTACGAGAGGGAAAAGACTCAGAGACAGAGCCGTCCTCTTACAATTACCTCAAGGTCTGGCCTTTTCACCGGGAGAAGAAAGGATGCTGTTGATTAATAAAGACAGAGAATAGTTTGCAGCCTCTGAACCATTTCATAAACGGAAAGGAAGAAACTAATCACAAGAAACCCGGCAGCCTCAAAGCCGCGGAGATGACAGCCTAATTAGTTTGGATCAGGTTTGGTTCGGGACGGAGAGTACTGATGCTGTGCTGCGAACCAGAGTGTAATGATGAGAGAGCTGGAGTGTGACTGCCAGCGTGGCCCTGAGACCCCGAAGTTTTTGGGAGGCGTGGGAGGAGAGGCAGCCGAGTTCTCCCCGCTGACTTGACAATGTTTGTTTCAGCGGCTCATATTTGACATAACGAGCGAAAATGTTACCGTGTGTACGTGCGCGGAGATTGTGTTTTCGCTGCACTCTTGTCTGCTGGTAATAAATGGGCAAAAGAAACGGAGCGCTTCGTCTGGCGCAAGGCACTACAACTTCCTGTCAACAACCGCTAATCACTGAAGACAGGCCCTATTAAAGGACACGGGCTGAGACGTCCAGGCTGGTTCTGGTGCCCCTCCGAGTGCTAATCATTACTCTACAACGTGTTCAATAAAGAGATAGCTGCTCCCCCGCCTTCCCTTCCAGCACAGGTCATTAGCCAGTGTAAATATGTAATGCGCTGACATTTAGGCTAAAGGAAAGCGTGTGATTTAAAAGCAAAGTTAAACCCACGCAATTACAACAAAAATAAGAGTAGAAAAGTTAAACGGAAATGAAGACGCATTTAAAGGAAACCGAATTGAACACTAACAGCGCAGCTCCTTCTTATACGTTTAACAGAAGATGTTCCAGGTTTCCTTCATTAAGGTCACACAAGTGTCATGTTGAGTCTGTTTAGATTCCAGTTTGTCGTAAAGACAAATCACATGTTGCATATTATTACACCAACTATTGATGCCCAGCTGTTCTTGCGTCCACCGCAAACATCACATCATCTGCAAATTGTCAGATTCACATGCACAGGTTTGTATTCTTTCCAAGCGAGGCTACAGTAACTGGATGTGTTTGCTTTTCAGTCTAAGACGCCAGGAGGACAAAGTGAAATGCAACAATCTGCCATCTGTCATGCTGTGATTCCGAGTTCTTGAATTCGCATATGTTGGTAAAATGGCATGGAGTGGAACCATGAATGTTCACAAGCCATAAACGGATGGATGGATAGATGGATGGATGGACAGATGGATGGATGGATAGATGTACAGGCACGTGTCTGGACAGAAAGATAGATGTACAGACATACGTAAGGACAGAAAGACAGGAAGATGTACAGATGGACAGACAGACAGTGATGTACAGATAGACAGACAGCCATGCGGACGGACAGAGGGACAGACAGACCAAAGTACAGACAGACAGAGAGACATACAGGCATGCAGACTGACGGAGGGACAGACAGATAGAGAGACAGACAAGTAGACAAATAGAGAGACAGACCTATAGATGTACAGACATATGTACGGACAGAGAGACAGGAAGATGTACAGACGGACAGGCACGCGGACGGACGGAGGGAGGGACAGACAGACCAAAGTACAGACAGACAGAGAAACATACAGGTATGCCGACGGACGGTCGAAGGAACAGGCAGATAGATAGAGAGACAGACAGATAGATAGATGTACAGACATACATACGTACGGACAGAAAGACAGTCAGATGTACAGACAGATGTACGTAAAGAATAGACAGACGGAGATGGACAGGCATGCGGACGGACAGAGGGACAGACACACAGATGTACAGACAGATGTACGTAAAGAATAGAAAGACGGAGATGGACAGGCATGCAGGCGGACGGAGGGACAGACCGATAAATAGACAGATAGATAGAGATGTGCAAACATACGTACGGACGGTCAGATGTACAGACAGACGATGTACAGATGGACAGAGAGACAGACAGTGATGTATAGACAGGTATGCAGACATCAGGAGGGACAGACAGACCGAAGTGCAGACAGATGTATTGATGGATGGATAGATATACAGGCACGCGGATGGACAGACGGGGGACAGACAGATAGATAAATTAAATGCCTGCATTCGTCTTTAAAAACAACTACAGGCTACAACCTAGTGACTGTGACTATAATTGGAGACTTCTGAAGACTCTTTAAACATGCACTGTTACAATTTCCACTGAGCTGCCAGCATCATTACTGGCCCCTCTTTCATCATTGATGTAAAATGTTCTCTTACTAAAATAAATCACTGCACCAGAAGTGTGACACATGAGTGCAGTGATTTATTTTGGTTTTACTGGGACTTGTTGTTGTTGCCTGTAAGGGGACCACGAAGTAAAGAAGTGACGCAGACTTGGGGGAAACTAGAGACAAAATACAAAAAAAACAAAAAAAAAACAGAGTATGTCTCATTGCATAGTTCTGGACATAACTACGAAGTCTCTCACGCTCTCCTCTGCAGCATCCATTACAATCCCAGGCATATCCACCAAATTAAGTTACAATGTTAATTACCCGGGGACTTTAAGGACGGCCATTAGTGACTTTCCATACGGAGAAGTTGGCAACGTTGAGCTGAACCCAAATGAGAGGTCTGGCCCAGAGCTGATTTTCTTTACCATGTTATTGCCGTCAGTTACCAACAGCCCAGCAGCTGCAGAAGGGTCAACCCCTCCCTCAAGGCACCAACGCAAACATGTAATTAAATCTTTTAAGACCGCCTGTTTATTTTAGCGCATATTTCATGGTATTTATTTGTCGTAAAAACACATGTGTCATTTAAGCCCAAAGCTCAAAAGGGATTCACACGCTGGTTCCTTTGGTTTCTGAGGAGTGGAAGGCGGCATTCGTCAAGTGTCTCCGGAGAAGCATTCAGAACGTCCGGAGAACGTCAGAGTTAAAAACCGAGACACAGTTATTGACCCAGACACACTTTACGACACGTTATTACGCACTTGCGATCAACATCGTTTTATTATCCATCGCCTGTTATTAAATACCCATGAATTCTTCTTTACTTCTATGCCATTACAGTATATCTGTGTGCTAATACACACAGAACGCTGTGGTCTAGAAAGTTCTCTGATAAAGTGGTGTAAAAAAAGAAAAAAAGACAGTAGCATTTTCCTCTCTCAGGCTGTAACCCTGGAAACCTCATAATCGTAATAGCTGAGGATGTGGACTGCTACTGCGCATTGCGGTCCAAGGGATCGGGATCTTTTCCATCGCATCACCGTCCGCTACCGAATCAGCTTTTGTCACTCCCTAACTGAATATCCTTTAATGTCGGCTGTGCAGGATAAGCAATTTAGAAGGACAAAAAGGGCGGGCCGTGTTAATTCCAGGAAGCTCCAAACTTTTAATTAGGACAAGCCGCGAAACAACAACATTAACAATAGAATACGAAACAATAAAAGGGTAATTATCGTGAAGCCATACTGTGGCTGCCAAGAACATCATAAAACTAATTACCAGTGTCTGACAGCAGATGGTTCGGGGGTGGCAACTATAACTGGGAAGGTATATGTGGGACGGAGTGTGTACCCGGGCATGTCAGTAAAATATAGGTAAAGAGTTACAAACGAAGACCTATTTGCAGGTCTTGTCCCGCCTAATTACGAAGGTGATGCATTGAAGTTTCAGTCCTCACACCGTTGGGCCTCGTTTATATTAGCAAATAATGGAGTTTATTGCTCAGTGGTTGCAAACTTAATTATTGCAAAGGACTCAAACAGCGGAGATTAATGAGATCGTAGTCAAGGTGAGGAAAGAAGTGTCAAAGTACAATTATTTCCACAGAACGTGTGTGGAAAAATTATTACTAGATAATATAACCACAGAATTGACACCAAAGTAGACCGACTAAGGGAAGTCCACCTTCCCAGTTAGTCCAAGGAACAGAAAGCAACGATTAGAAAATGTCAAATGGGTTGTCAAGCTCAAAATTTCCATGTTTTACCTTCTATCCAGATGTGGAATATAGGCGTTTTTCATACGAAAACAAACCCCTAGTTTTGCGTAAACATTGAATCTGGATCAACCAAACCTTTTGGGACTTCTGGGATGTTAACATGATCAAGGTCGTGGTTCCAGTTGTCAACAACTGGACATCTTGGAGTTTCATTCCTCAGCTAAAGAACTCTGAGTTTCTTTCTAAACTTGAGGGCCAACTCTAGAGCACGTTTGATATGATCTTGCGGGCCAAATATATTTGCAACGAGGGCCAGATTTGGCCCCCGGACCTCAGTTTGACACTGGGGACTAAAATGTTGGAATAATGTTCTAATTGTAAATTCATTAGGTCTGTCATTTCAAGTATTTTTTATGATTTATCCAGATAAATGGAAAAAAAAAAAAATGTGACAATATTTTGCTTTTAAATTAGCGCAACTGAAGGACAGCTGGTAGATTTATGAGGGGAATAAAGCTGTTTTTATATGTGAATAAACTAGATGATGGATTTATTTTGTTGAAAAATGATTCTGTCGTCAAAAAAAATATGTATTATTTCATTTTAGGATGACCTCGCGTCCTAAGCCCAAGAGCTTCAGTGGATGCTCGAGCACTTCGGCATTGACTTACTGTAGATGAGTTGCACAAAGCAGAGGCAGTAGCAACACCAGGGCAAAAAATGCGAGGAAAATTTGAAGTGTTCATAGTCAATGGCACTTTGAGAGGAAAAAGCAGCCAGAATCAGAAGATGGAGAAGAAGAATCACCTTTATTGACGTGGTACAAGAAAATCAGTCAAATGCATTTAACCCATCGACCCAATCTTGGTGAGCAACGTTCAGTGTTGGGTGTTACTTTAAAAAAGTAACTTATTACTTTACAAGTTACTGCTCTGAAAAAGTAACTAGTTACATTACTAGTTACTAAATTATAAAAGTAACTAATAACTAGTAACTAGTTACTTTACTTTAAAAACACATTAAAAAGGTTTTTTGTTGGGTTCTGTAGCAACTATCATAATGAAATGTAGTTGTACAATAAAAACAAAATAAATGTTTACATTTTGACAGGCATCTTTATTGTAACCTCAACTTGCCGTCGTCTTGCTTGTAGGTGTGTGCTGCAGTACCGGGTCGCCTGTGTGTGTGTGTGTGGAACTGGATTTCCCTATAAGGCAAGAAGGCTCGCCCAGGTCTCTTTCCGATTTGTTTAGCCTGAAATGTTAACCTATGTCAACCAATCATCGCTCCTTTTCAACGCATGGGTTCAGTTAGTGTGCATGGCCGTCTTTCACTCATGACTGTGAGAGTTACCACACACACAGTCCTCTCCGTGGCCGTAAGAAACCGTCCAATTGGACCACAGTAACAAGTAACGAGCCCCTTTAGACCTCAGTAACAATTACTGTGTTACTGAACGGGGAAAGTAATGTGTTACGTTATGTAACGCTGTTACAAGTACAACAACACTGGCAGTGATCACTTAAACAAGTTTCCCGCTTGAATAATACTGTCTGCAGATGTAGAAAAAAATGGATTCAAGTGGAGTTGAAATGGCCCGGCCAATGTCAACCATCGTGTTTATTAAAAAGGAGAACTAACAAACATGGCCGAGTCGAGCTAACATCCTCGGTGCGAGTTTGTTGACATGACACAGTTTGAAGTACACTTTGTCAAACTGTTTGTCAACCTCTGCCGGTCACCCATGCAAAACAAACCCTCCCCTGAAGGGAAAAGTATATTTGCGTGGACTTGGCACTTGGCAGTGATTTGACACCGTCAGTCTTCCACGTCGTCCAATGCTGTTGACATTCCGTCTCACCTCAATATTTAACAAAATAACAGAACCGTACAGGGCCTTGAGGGAAATAGATGCTGCTTATCGAATCTCCCGACTGATGCTGCGTGCAACACAGTTCGAAAAGCCTGGACTCGGAACACATTGAAGTTGCCACTTTATATTCCTGAAAGCTTTGTGGCGCTATTCCAAAAGCGCAGGAATAAATGTAATTAACAATTATGGTCCGCCCGGCTTGACATCTCATTATTTGAGCTTTCCTGCGTGTCCTTCGCTTTTTCTTTTTTTTTTTTTTTTTTGATGGCACGCGTCCGCGTCCCTTCACCGCAGGAATACTTTCGTCAGTTTAAATACACAATGACAGCCGGGGGCTGAGACAGACAGGAGTCGAAGGCAACGCTTGTGTTTAAGTACATTTTTGGCGCGGGCTTCAGAACCGGGGACTGAAAGAACATCAAGCAAACACGCAGATTAGAGAATCCATTTGTGAGCGCTGACACCGCGCTGCCCACTGATATTCCTACATGAAAAGAAGCGAGGCTCCGAGAGAATGCGCGGAAGAAACACGGAGTCAAACGCGTGGCACGCCATTAGGGCCCAGGTAAAGTGGCTGATGGATGATATCTCCATCTGCCTTACAATCACTCACAGGCACAGGGGGCTTTATAGAGTGACTGGAAGAGGTCTTGAAAAACTTCTCAAAGTCAGAAAGTGAACTAACCGTCTCATCCCGCTCGCCTTTGAGCACAGTGACGGCAACATATGTTTTTCCTCCTCAGATACTGGAATGGTTTGAAGGATTTTTTTTTTTCTCCCTATCACAGAGACACTTTAGTTTTATACATTAAACACCGAGGATGCAAAAACAAAAATAAGATTTGAGGAATGTGGCGTATTAAGCATACAAAATGATTTGTCTTTCCTTTTGCACTGAGTCAAAGAGAAGTTCCAGTGAGACATGGATGAGGACACATGCACAGACAGACGGTCTAAGATGTCTATAAGCGCAAGAAGAGGAGGAAAAAAACCCTCTGTGTTTCCACATTAACGTCAGGCTCATTACCAACCATCACTGGCCACATGCATCAAAGATAAGACTGATGAAACACAGAGAAAGTGACTCAAGCGCTTTTCAACTGTGTTGACAGAAAACTGTTACCAACACATACAGGCATGTATTAAAGGGACTATAAAGAAAAAAAAATTATATATATATATATATATATATAAACTTTTCATGTGATTTTCAAACAAACAGAATGAAAAGAGAAGAAGAAAATAGCAAGAGGAGGTGAATTACCATTTTAACCAGGTCTCAAAAAAAAAAAAAAAAAAAGCACTGTGTAATATAGAAGTTCTATGTGTATTATCTTTATCAGAAAATTCGAGGAATTTTTTTCTTCTTCTTGAAGTTCTATTCAAATGTTCAGTCAGGGTTGAAAGGGAGAAAAAAAGTTTTTTTGAAGATTTTAATTTTTCT